>ML777548.1:620494-641016 GCA_009831015.1 Picea engelmannii
GAAAACATGAAATTGTACAGGCAGCTAAGAGTCCTAAGGCTCAGGCTAAAGAAGTTAGAATCTCCAGAAGAAGAACAAACCGGATTAGACACCTTGGCAAATCTGGCCACAACCATAATAGATGTGACAGATTCTCCAGCAAATTCAACACAGATTCGAAGGTCTGCTCGGATAAAGACCACAACAGCTCAGAAAGAATGAACGATAAAGGAAGTTTCAGAATGGTCATTTTTTCAATTTTGAAAGGTTTTCAAAGTGCAACATTCGGTGGTTTAGGCGAGCCATACTAAGCTCATTAACCACCGAAACAGGCGCTTTCGGTGGATGTTTTACCCAGGAACTGCTCCAGTCAACCACCGAAATCCTGTCAACCCATATTTTGCATAAGTTTTTGCACAGGTCAGGGATTTTGGATACAAAATGATTTGGAACCTTTTCTAATACATGTCTTATGAATTATCTCACACAGATCAGCTGTCATTTTGATATATGATGAAGAAAAGAACGATTTCAAAGGTATATGGGCAATTTCATTTGAACTGAAAAACAGGGTATTCTGCCACCTCAGCCAACTCGACTTGGCTTCAATAGAAGAAGAGTATTTTAGCCTTGGAAGGCTGTCTACACATAATCAACAGTCAACAGGAGAAAATCAGAGATCTACCCCTTTTTCAGGAAATATTCCTTGTATCTTGCAAACAATTTTTACTTTCTATTTTTAGTAGATCTGATCCATGTTTTTAGGATCAGAGGTTTGTTTTGTAATCTTATAAATATCAGAACAAAACATGAACCTAGGGTTCGATTCTAGATACAGTAATGCACTTTGTACTTAGACTTTTCATTTGCTAATACAGATCACAGGTTTCTTTCCATTTTGGTGGCAGTTTTCCATATTTCTTCTTCACTGTTATATTGTTGTCAAACCTTGAATAGTTGTTATCTTATTGTTTGGTTCATGACATTATAATCAGTCTCTTTAGTTGTTTATTAGACCCTGCCTTGCACTGGTTTATGAGCAATATTTTCTTCACCCACGGAAAGCTATCTTACTGTTTAACCAATCTTGGAGAGCACTGTCTATTTGTTTATCATTTTGATGTCTAAATGCCATAAGTTGAATTGAGTTATCCCATTGATCCACCTTTACAAAATACAAAAATATTTATTTCTTAAGTTACCAAGCACCTTTTGTCTACAACCACAAAGGGTTTCTTGGAGTGATAACAGGACCCACTCTTATGGTGACTTGGGTTGAATGTCAAGTTTCCATCTTGGTTCTTAGTTAAGGACATTAATTTGTATTAAGTGGGTTTCCTTATTTCAATGTGATGGGACTATACTTTTGATGCCACATTATTTCCATAACAAGGTAACTAAACAACTACCCAATGACATGAGCCATATTTATAGTTTAAATATATATATCATATTTTATTAATCTAATTGATTTATTCTAATAACATATTTTATTATTGCTTAATCTTTTGATAAGTTTGAAACATGACATTCTCATTAGTAAAGACTCGCTTACCTCAGTCATAATGCATTTTTTGTCCACTTTTTCCTTTTAACCAATATTTTTATAGCTCCATAAAATAAAAATTCAAAACATCAATTTACTACTTCGTAAATCTTTATTTAAAATTTGTATTATGAAATTATATATAATTAGGGTGTTTTATATATATATATATATATATATATATATATATATTCAAAACACCCTAACCATTAATATATATAATTAATTTATAACACATAATTAATTTATATGTTATAGTAATATTATTATTCTATATACACTTTACATTTATAAAATTTTACATAAAACTATTTGATATTGTATAGTAATAACTATTAATATATATACTAAAATTTTCCTTAATACTCACTTTTGTTATTGTTATATATTTATTGTATAACTCTTAAATCATATTAAAATAAATATATAATTTATATCTCACTTAACATATATACATTAAAACTTTCCTTACTCAATTTTATTATTGTTATATTTATTCTCTACTGTGAAATCATATTAGGATAAATATAATTATATTTCAATTAATTTCACTATCATAGACCTTTGGTTAATAGAAAAGTGAAAGCATAAACTTAAATGGTTTCTTCAAAACTAGTGGAGAACCAAAAGTGTTTTTCTTATAAACATAAGTTCACACGGACTGTGACTTAAAAGAATAAAATGTAGTAGTTGTTTCGTTTATGTGTTTTAATTATGTCAAGTAGAAATAATGATATGATGACTATTGGCCAAAGGGTGGTGGTACGAGCATAAGACAATACAACTGTTAACTAAAGAGCGATATGAACATAAGACAAAAGAATTATTATGAGACTTCTAATCTTTTTAACCAAACAATGGTATGAGTGGTTGTAACATAGGTGACACTTTTAACATATTGTGTTTTTGTGAATTTCATCAAAAATAGGTTAAAAAGTATATTCTACATGTAGTTTTAATATTTACTGAAGGAAAGCAGTGTCATGGATTTATGTATTGGTTAAAGTAGGAGGTTTCTCGAAAGTATATCAATATTTAATGGTTTAATAGTGTAATATCTCGTTCTTGTGCACACATGATTTGACTTATTATTTGATGACACTTGCATGCGAGTGATTCTGTTTATTATATGATTGTTTTTTTTTGCTTATGGATTATGATGATGATGTTGTGGATATGATGATATGTTATTTTATTATATGTGTATCGACAAGTGATATTTATGGGTTCTCTTGAGTGTGAAGGACACTTAACTGATTAGGGATGTTGATGGCATCAGTGGACCTCCTTGGACTCTGAATCGAGTCGGGGAGTGGATTGTATATGGTTTGGGTATTTATGTTTATGCATATGTGACATATGATCGGGTATATCATAATGTTTTTTATGGATCGCTAACATGTTTCATTGATGGATGCAGGACGACGATTTCTTGTTAATCATAATCAAATTAGGATTAAAGGGGCCATGCACGACGACCAGAGATATTGAGTGAGAGGTGTGGCAATAGTCCTGCCATAGCCTACTAGCACTCTCGTCATGGCTCAAATTGTAGGTTAATGATTACCTAGTTCAAGAGACCCATGATGTCATGAGGGTGGACTCACACATTCGCTGATGAAGATTCTAAATGGCATGCAATAAGATAGGGAACTTATTATTTAGAGGCCCTTAGTCTCCCATAAGGTCTCCTAATGGATTATTGACTCTCAGGGTTGGAATTCTACCAAAATCAATCAGAATGCGATAGCCACCCTTGGAGCACGTAGTGCATCTTGAAGGGCACGTCGCATAAATGAAACACAAATAAAAGGCGAGTGGCACCCTTGGAGCATTTAGTGCATCTTGAAGGGCAGGTCGCATAAATGAAACACGAATAAAGGCGAATGGAACCCTTGGAGCACGTAGTGCATCTTGAAGGGAACGTAACAATTTTTAACACTGGTGAGTCAATGAACCTAGCTACCTAGAAAACAATAAATTTGATTTTGACGTGATCATCCTTAAAATAAATGTTGTATGAGTAAAGTTTATTAATTACAAAATTTCCCTTAAAAATGCTAAGCCTAGTTAAAATTAAAGCCTAGGTCTAAACAAGGTATGAGGACTAAAAATTAATTAATCAATTAATAAAAGGGGGATGAAGAAAAAAAACACAAAGTAAGAATTTAAGGGAGGAATAATTTATCTAAGAATTAATCACTCTTTATTATGAAAATACATGTTGATTTGGAACTTAGACAAAAATGGGAAATTAAATGCAAAAAGGAATGTGAAAAATAGAAAGGAATCTAGTCTAGAGAACTTCCTAAATAAAACTCAACTAAGATTTAAGAAATGTGTCAGTCATTAAAGGAAATTGAGGGAATAAAGGGAAAACAAGGAGCATTTTTAGGAACATTTTTAGGTTGTTGGGGGAAATTGGCAATTAACTGAATTAATTAAATGAATTTCTTGTGCAATTAAGGGATTGAGTGACAAGTGTACGGGGAAGAGTATTTCCTAATTATTTTATAATAAAAATAATTAACAAGTAATTGGCTAGTGGTCACTAAGAAGATCTCTATAAAATTAATGGGGGAGAGTAAGAAATGATCAATACTGGTATGCGTAAGGTTATGCTGTCGGATTTTTCTTAGCTGATTTTTCTTTTGGGAGTTGGGATACCCAACTCGAATAGAGAGTGGTAGCTCAACCTTTCGAGGCGAGCTGTGAGATATCTTTTCTCTGGTGGTGTGTGTGACCCCTTTGCGGCTTAGGGGGCTCAGGGGGAAGAAGAGTACTCCTAGCGTTGGATGGGAGGTACTGGTGAGGTCTCAGCGATTAGCAAGAGGGAGTAAGGAGGATCACCACTAGCCAAAGAACCTCAACAAGCCATTAGCAAGTTATGGTGCACATGTTAATTTTTGCATTTGTAAAGTAGTTAAAATTTGTTTGTTGATTTCTACGTTGATGGAATTTGTAATGGTTTCCTGGATATGGATGTGTGTGAAATTATATTTTTGATCTGATAATCAAGAGGCCCATGTTTTTATAGTGTCCCCAAGATCGAGCCCTTTGTAAGTCTGATGTAAATCTTGCATTATGAATTGTAAGTATGTTTTATAGGCTGGTGAGCCAAGTTTATATAAGCTAGGGGCTTATGTGATTGGTAGGCCAGAGAGCCTAAGGGTTGAAGGCCAAGAGCCTAATTTTGTACTTGTATGTATGCAGCACATTAATAAAATATAAACACCACCGCGTGCAGACCGACCATGATGAATGAGTGATGGGGGACTGAGATTCCATAGAGTGGACAAGGAATTAGTAGTTGGAAGGTGGAAATAGGGGCTAATCCTAAGGGCTTAAGTCTTGGGAATAATAATTTAATATTATTCCAAAAGACATGTGATTAGTATGTTTTTATCCTAAGTTCTTTTGGAATGACATGTGACTTCCAAATGGAAGGAACACGTGCTGAAGGAATGCATGCAATTGCATGGGTGACAAGTGTCAACCGAGGTGCATGCAAATAAAAGGGACGAGATGAGTTGCGTTGAGGGTTTGGCTTCCATTCCCGTTGAATGCTGCATGGGTTCCTCCTGCATTCGACCTAATCGTCTGAGCATGAACCCGTCCGACCTCAGCAAGAGACCTCGTGTGATTCTGAAACCATGGGAAAAGTTTGTGTTCATTTCTGGAAAGCCAAGACATCCTCTTTCTGAATAGATTGAGCCTGTGTGTGGAATATCTATCCCCAAGCCATGTTCGTGAGACCATTTGCCATTGTTGAACCTGTTGGAAAGCCCGTGTCTATTTTCCCCATTGTTTGTTGTGGCCACGTAGTGCTGGATTGTGTGGGGCTTGTTGGCCAGTTGTACAACACTCTCTCGAGGTGAGAAAGGTTATTGAATTGGAAGAACAGGTTGCTTGGCCTGTGATCGACTCTCTCTAGGTGAGAGAATGCGCAAAGGAAGGAGAGAACTCTTGGAAGGAATCCTGTAGCTGCCACAGAGGTCAAAAACTTTCGGTCCGATCTGTTATTGTAACCCAAGGCAAGAGAGGTTAGCAGCTGAAGGACTATCTAGGTGATAGAGAAGGTGTATACTTCTGGGGTGGAACAGGCATGTGGGGAAGGAGAGTCTGTGGGCAGTGAGAATGAGTGGTTCCTAGGAGAGAACTCCTTCCTTATGATTGTTTGTTTTCCCTATAACCTCAGCCTAGCCTAGGATTCCTTACCTTGGGGGTGGAGCTTAGTCCCAGCTTGGGGGTGACCCACTGTTGAGATTATGAGTAGTGTGGTATAACGCTGGGAGGTTTGTGGAAGGCCTGCACTTGGACGGTGGATTTACCACTATTTCAAAGATAAGTACCAGTTGATTCTTTAATTGCGTTTTTGTATCTCTGTGTATTATAATTATCATGTATTTTGCTGTGCATTTAGATTAATTCTAATTCCATGGATTATCTATATTAGTAATAATTCTTATGCTTACTCTGAGCTTAAATGTATTTCTTGCTTAAATGCATGTTGTTTTATAATCATAGAATTATTGTTATACTTCTATGAAGCATGGTAACAGAAAAAGTAGTGTTACAATTTGGTATTAGAGCGATATAGCTCAAAGTGAAAGAGTGTTACAATTTGGTATTAGAGAGATACAACTCAAAGTGAAAGAGTGTTACAATTTGGTATTAGAGCCAAGGTTTCAACACTGAGCCTAGATGGGCCAGTCGAGTGGTATTTGGACCGAGGGTGTGAGAAGAAATTATGTCTGGAGGACCGATTTCGGACCCTAGAATGCTCTATATGTGTCAAGGAGTTACTTGACATGATTACAAGCTCAGGAGGTCTAGCAGTGTTTTGAAACCACAGCCAGTGTGGTATATGGCCACAGGGAGAGAGGAATCCACACTAGAAGTGTTGGATCCTTAGGATCTGTTCGGAAGGGAAGGCGAACCCTTGTGACCGTCAGATTTGGAGAATGTGCACAGGCTTTAAAGACCCTTTGGAGTTGCACAAGAATGTGGAAATCGTGATACACAAAATCCTGAAATTCGTCAGGACCGTCCATCGAGGGAACCACATGGCTGTCAGACAATGTTTTGGCACCCGGGAAACTGAAAAGGAAGACCCTTGTGTTCGCAATTCGTGAGTTAGCGAAACACGGATTCCCGAAACGATCTATGTCGTAGATCATAGGAGAGGATTTGACTGTCAGATAAAAGTGGAAGAGTAAATCATAATTTGGGATTTCGGCAAATGAAAGTTCAAGATGTAGGATGCATGAACTTCCGATGCCTGAAATCCTGAAATGCCGAAAAAGATCTGTGTCGTAGATATGAGGAAGGAGTATAACTGTTGGTTTTTTCTTGGAATGTACGTGGGCGCATGAATGTGTACCACATGCCAGTGAGTCTAGAAGATAGGTGAGAGTGGTAGGACCTGAGAACGTCATCGATGGTGACGTGGACCCTCCAAAATGTGCCACGCGCCACTATGGTTGAGGGCAACAACTGTGTTATGGGCCCGGAGAATAAAGTAAAACAGAATTTTGGAAGTCTAAGGTTGGAAAGGGAAGAAAGTCTAGAAGTCTCAAGAATCAAAAACCTGAAACCCGAAGTCCCGAAGTCCCAAAGCCATCGGAGACTGAAGAACCATAATAGGTTTTATGGGCGACAGCTGTGTTGTGGGCCCGGAGAGCAAGGAAACCAAAAATTTGGATTTCGGGGAGTGTAGCAACAAGAAGTTAGGAGTCATTGCATAGTGAACTCCTGGGTACCGAAAACCCGAAATCCCAAAAATTACAGAGCCGACGGAGCTCAGAAATACTTGTGATGTCAAAACATTTTTTTTCTTGTTCACGATTGGCTTATGAAAGTTGTGAGTTTTTCTTAAAGGTTTAAGGGCCTAACAAACTTCGGACAAAAGAGAAGGAAAGGATGCCAACCTGGGAGTCGAAGGAACAAACTCTAATGGGCACAGAAAAGAGATAGATAAAGAACGATGTATGATGAAAATCACTAAAAAATTGTAGAAAGAATCCCAGGTACATCGTGCTGATAGCTGAAAGCTCATGAAAATTAGAAATCGGCAGGGTGAATTCAACTTAAAAATGTTGAAGAGCCTGGAAATAATAGAAAAGAAATTGGAGAAAGAGAGTGACACAAGAAGATCAAGAAGTGTTAGAACCCCTGAGAGGAGAAGAAGATCGAGGAGTGGTAGAAGACATTATCGTCTCTCCTCGAAGCATTCTGGCAGGGAAACACATAGTAGTTCAAGCCCGACCCCTACCAGAAAACACTGAAAAACTAGAAAGGATGAATTGAAAGGGGAGATGAACAAGATCAAGCCTCCAACGTTTGATGGAGAACATAAGAAGGAGGAAGATGTTGAGACATGGTTGCTTGGCATGAAGAAATATTTCCAACTACAGAACTACTCCACTCATGCAAAAGGAAGAATTGTGATGTACTAGCTAAAAGGAAAAGCATCCATGTGGTGGGATCAGTTTGTGCAAGTGCAGCACATCATAGAGAAAGATATCACTTGGAAGGAGTTTAAGTGGTATTTCGAGAAGAAATTCCTAACCAAAATATATTATGACAGAAAGATGAAGGAGTTCTTCGAACTCAATCTAGGCAGCATGACCATTTATGAGTACAAACGAAGTTTCTTGGAACTGCTAAAGTATGTTCCATTCATCAAAGATGAGACTGTTAAGATTTAGAGGTATCTGAGTGGACTGCCACCTTCCATCAGTGATAATATTTAGTATGATGATCCTAAGACTATGGAAGAAATAATAAGAAGGGAAAAATGCTTGTATGAACAGCAAAGAGAAAAGCCTATCCTTCAAAAGGCTTGGGATGACTAGAAGAAGTTTAAGAAGGAACAGAGGCAGAAGGGAAACAAGCCTCCCTTTTTGAGGAACAGTCCTTGGGGACAGTCATCTTTTAGAGAGCCCAGAAAAGTTGAAGGGAGTGAGCAAATGCCAAGACCACCACCTATGGAGTGTTGGGGTTGTAAAGGGAACCATAGGTATAGAGACTACCCCCACAGAAAAGATAAAGCAAGAACTATCCATACTGTTCAACAAGTTGAAACAGTGGAGGATATGGGCAGTAGAATGCCAAGGATCTATGTAGCCTTGGACAACAAGAAAGAAGAATTTCAATTGCACATGATTGAAGTGGAAGGTATGATTAACAACCAAGCACTAATTATTTAATTGATTCAGGGGCTAGCCATAGTTATGTAGATCATAGGGTGGTGGAAAGTTTGTGCTTATCAAGGAGAAAACATGAAAAGTCTTTGTTAGTGCAGTTGGCTACAGGGACCAAGAGGAAGGTCACTGAATTGGTTAAGTCCTATTTAGTGGACATGAAAGGATTGAGCACCAAGGCTGAATTGAATATTCTACCTTTAGGCTCTTATGACTACTTTATTGGGATGGACTAGTTGGACTAGCACCATGCCCTCCTAGACTGTCGTAACAAGAGGTTTACATGCCTGGATGAAGAGGGAAATCGGAAAACAGTCCAAGGAATTCCTAGAGCCGTGGTTGTTAGAGAAATCTCAGCCATGCAGCTGAAGAAGTGTTACAGGAAAGGCTGTCAATTATTTGCAGCCCGTGTGGGAGAAGCATCCAGAGATGCAGTCTCGAAGATGGAATACCATGAGGTACTCAAAGAGTTCAAGGATGTATTTCAGGAGGTACCTAGACTACCTCAAAAGACGGACATCGATTTTTCTATAAATTTGATACCAGGAGCAGCTCCAGTTTCAAAAGCTCCTTATAGAGTGAGCACGCCAAAGCTGAAAGAGTTGCAATTGTAGCTCGAAGAGCTACTAAAGAAGGGGTACATTCACCCCAACGTGTCACCTTGGGGTGCCCTATTCCTATTTGTGAAGAAGAAAGATCGGACGTTGAGGCTACGCATTGATTTTTGACAGTTGAATAAGGTAACTATCAAGAACAAGTATCCTCTGCTAAGGATTGATGATCTTTTTGATCAGTTGAAGGGTGTGAGAATATTTTCAAAGATAGATCTTAGAGAGGGATATCACCAGGTAATAATAAAGGATGAGGACATCAACAAGACCGCCTTTAGAACAAGGTATGGTCATTATGAATTCACAGTGGTGTCGTTTGGACTGAAAAACACACCTGGTATTTTCATGTGCTTAATGAATGTTGTATTCAGGGACTATTTAGACAAGTTTGTCATAGTCTTCCTAGATGATATCTAGGAAGAGCATGAACAACACTTGAGGATCGTTATACAAGTGTATTCCAAGTCAGAGGAAGAGCATGAACAATACTTGAGGATGGTTCTACAAGTGTTGAGAGAACACCAGTTGTATGCCAAGCTGAGCAAATGCTCATTTTATCAAAGGAATATCCATTACTTGGGACATATTATTTCAGAAGAGGGGATCATTGTGGATCCTGAAAAGGTTGAGACCATCCGAGAATGGTCAACGCCAAGGAATGTGGCAGAAGTTAGATATTTTATGGGTTTGGTAGGCTATTACAAAAGGTTTATAGCAGGGTTCTCCAAGTTAGCTCACCCTATTGCTTCCTTACAAAGGAAGGAGAAGAAGTTTCAGTGGACTGAAGAGTCTGAGAGCAGTTTCAAACGATTGAAGCAACTATTAACCAACGCTCCAATCTTGAAGATTGCAGATAGAAATATGGATTTTGTGGTGTGCACAGATGCGTGTAAGGAGGGACTGGGAGGAGTTCTCAACCAAGAGGGATTTGTAATCTGTTATGAATCTCGAAAGCTGAAAGAGCATGAAAGGAATTATGCCACTCACTATTTAGAGCTGGTAGCAATTGTCCACACATTGAGGAAATGGAGACATTACCTCATGGGAAGGAGATTCGAATTGAGAATAGACCACAACGGTCTGAAGTATTTATTTGATCAGCTGACTTTAAATGCTAGGAAAACCATATGGTTGGAGTTTCTGTGTGAATATGACTTTGATATCAAGCATATCAAAGGGAAAGAAAATAAGGTGGTTGATGCACTTAGCAGAAAAGTGCATGAATTACATGCTACAACCATTAGCATGTATAGGACTGAGATTAAGGATAGAATTTTGGAAGTTGCAAATGTTGATTTGCAGCATAGAGGTCTAGTAGCAAAGCTACAGTAGTGTGAGAGACTACAAACCCAGGGAAGTTACACCTTGGGAACTGATGGCTTACTTCTATATAAAAACAAAGTGTATGTACCCAATGTCCGAGAATTGAAGCTAACATCTCTAAAAGAAATGGATAACATGGCTTATGCTGAACATCTTGGATATCAGAAGACTATGGAAGAAGTCAAAATCCATTACTTTTGATTGGGTCTGAAGAAATAAATCACTGTATACATCGCCAGATGTATGGAGTGCCAGAAATTTAAGGCTGAGCATAGGCACCCAACATGATTGTTGCAGTCTTTACCCATTCCTGAGTGGAAATGGGAAGTGGTGACAATGGAGTTTATCACAGGATTGCCCAGAACAAGCAAGCAGCATGATTCAATCATGGTGGTGGTGGAAAAGCTTACAAAATATGCCCATTTTATTTCACTGAAAACCACTCAGAAGGCAACAGATGTTGTTGATATCTTATTAAAAGAAGTGGCACGCTTGCACGGAATTCCTAAGACAATTGTGTCTAATGGGGACTTGAAATTCACCTCGAATTTTTGGAAAGGACTATTTAAGGTATTTGAAATGAATCTGGACTTTAGTATAGTGTATCATCCTGAGTCTGATGGTCAGACAGAAAGGGTGAACAGAGTAATAGAAGACATACTGAGAATGTATGTGATGGATAAACCATCAAGGTGGGAAGACTACCTGCATTTGGTAGAATCTGCCTACAATAATGGGTATCATACATCATTGAAGATGAGTCCATTCGAAGAAATTTATGGAAGAAAGTGAAACAATATAGTGAGCTGGGATAATCTAGCTGACAGAGTTGTAGTTGGGCCTGAGCTGCTCAAAGAGATGGAAGACCAAATGATAAGAATTAAACAGAATCTGAAAGCTTCCGAGGACAAGCAGAAAAGTTATGCTAATAGTAACAAAACCCACAGAGAATTCAAAGTGGGTGACCATGTTTTCATGAAAGTGAAAACTAATAAGAGTTCGTTGAAGTTGGGAAGTTGCACCAAGTTGGAAACAAGATTTCGTGGGCCATTTGAGATACTAGAAAGGATTGGGTCAGTTTCATACATGCTTGCATTACCTGCATCTATGACTATACATAATGTGTTTCATGTTTCACTACTTAAGAAATATATACCTGATGCTAATCATGTTATCAATTGGAATGTGATTCAAGTGGAACCAGAAGGTGTCCTACAAGTGCATCCTGTGCGCATATTGGACAGGAAAAGAAAACAGCTCTAGAATCGAGCCATAGAGCTTGTAAAGGTCCAGTGGACCTGGTACGGTCCTGAGGACATGACATGGGAGCATGCAGATTCTATGCGGGTAGAGTACTCGCATCTTTTTGAAAATTTTGAAAATCTTGCAGAGACAGTGTAAGGTTGCACCGGTGACAGTGCAGAAATAAAGGGAGAGGGATTGTAGTGTCCCCAAGATTGAGCCCTTTATAAGTCTGATGTAAAGATTGTATTATGAATTGTAAGTATGTTTTATAGGCTGGTGAGCCAAGTTTATATAAGTTGGGGGTTTATGTGATTGTTAGGCCAGAGAGCTTAAGGGTTGAAGGCCAAGAGCCTAATTTTGTACCTGTATGTATGCAGCACATTAATAAAATATAAACATCACCGCGTGTAGACTGACCATGATGAATGAGTGATGGGAGACTGAGCTTCCACAGAGTGGACAAGGAATTAGGGGCTGGAAGGTGGGAATAGGAGCTAAGCCTAAGGGCTTAAGTCTTGGGAATAATAATTTAATATTATTCCAAAAGACATGTGATTAGTATGTTTTTATCCTAAGTTATTTTGGAATGACATGTGACTTCCAAATGGAAGGAACGTGTGCTGAAGGAATGCATGCAGTTTCATGGGTGACAAGTGTCAACTTAGGCGCATGCAAATAAAAGGGTTGAGATGAGTCGTGTTGGGGGTTTGGCTTCCATTCCTGTTGACTGTTGCATGGGTTCCTCCTACATTCCACCTAACCATCTGAGCGTGAACCCGTCTGACCTTGGCAAGAGACCTCGTGCGATTCCAAAACTGTGGGAAAAGTCTGTTTTGATTTCTAGAAAGCCGAGACATCCTCTATATGAACAGATCGAGCCTGTGTGTGGAATATCTATCCCCAAGCCATGTCCGTGAGACCACCTGTCATTGTTGAACCTGTTGGAAAGCCCATGTCTATTTTTCCCATTAGTTGTTGTGGCCACGCAGTGTTGGACTGTGTGGGGCTTGTTGGCCAGCTGTACAACACTCTCTCTAAGTGAGAGAATTGATTTAATTGCAAGAACAAGTTGTTTGTCCCGTGAGCGACTCTCTTCGGGTGAGAGAATGCATAGAGTAAGGAGAGAACTCTTGGAAGGAACCCTATAGTTTCCACAGATCTCGGAGACTTTCGGTCCGGTCTGTTGCTGTAACCCAAGACAAGGGAGGTTAGCAGTCGAAGGACTGTCTAGGTGACAGAGAAAGTGTATACTCCTGGGGTGGAACAGGCATGTGGGGAAGGAGATTCTATGGGCAGTGAGTATGAGTGGTTCTTGGGAGAGAATTCCTTCCTTGTGATTGTGTGTTTTCCCTGTAACCTCAACCTAGCCTAGGATTCCCTGCCTTGGGGGTGGAGCTTAGTCCTAGCTCGGGGGTGACCCACTGCTAAGTTGATGAGCAGTGTGGTCTAAGGCTAGGAGGTTCATGGAAGGCCTACACTTGGTTGGTGGAACTACCAATATTTCAAAGATAAGTACTAGGTGATTCTTTAATTACGTTTCTGTATCTCTGTGTATTATAATTATCATGTATTCTGCTGTGCATTTGGATTAATGCTAATTCCATGGATTATCTATATTAGTAATAATTCATATGCTTACTTTGAGATTAAATGTATTTATTGCTTAAATGCATGTGTTTTTATAATCAGAGAATTATTGTTGTATTTCCACGAAGTATGGTAACATAAAAAGTAGTGTTACAATTTGGTATCAAAGCGATACAGCTCAAAGTGAAAGAGTGTTACAATTTGGTATCAGAGCGATACAGCTCAAAGTGAAAGAGTGTTATAGTTTTTAATTTAAAACCTGTGTTTTTCCCTTCAAGATCACCCTCGACTTCTCATCTTCAGTTGTGGTATTCATTGTGATTGTAAAATTTTGTAAACATTTTAATGTGTACTATAGTATTTTAAAATTATGTATGGATCCACTACTACATATGGGTGGATTATTCCGCGAAATGTTTCCACATTTCCATTATTTTCATGTTTTTTTTTAATAGGGCGGGATTTTCATTGATATTGCGATGAAAGTTCATCGATATTGCCACGAATAGGTTTTTTAACTTGGTCCGGATTTTTGTCACTATTGCCACAAAACTTCATCTCTATTGCCACAAAACTTCGTCGCTATTTCCACAAAAATTTTGCCTATCTCAAAAAAATCTGCTAACGACTAATTGGTCTATATATACCTAACTTTAAGAGACTTTGTGACACAATTTCTATATTTGCGACGATGTTTGTGGCTTTTGTTTGAGTTGTTTATTTTTTCCATCACCCACCGGTTGAAAAAATCCAATTCTCGATCTACATAGCTTGAATTTTGAACTTGCAAGGTTCGCATGTTTTTTTTTATTGATGTAGTCATTTAACTTGTAAATTTTTGTTCAAATGTCAAAATTTCATGTAGCTTGTTTTTTCCTTGATAATATATTATATGTGTAGTACCATATTTCATGTCATTGGTTTTTAGATCTAGTTATTATATTCTATGGAAATTCATGTGAAATGTCAAGAAAAATATTTTCTGAAGAAGTATTTTAAGAAGAGTGAAAATCACTCCATCAATAAGTCAATTCAAACATTAAAAATGGATGTCATTATCAATCTAGATTAATTTGAGTCTACAATTCCTTATGTAAATTTAATCCTTATTACAAAACCACCAACTCATAACAACTTTACCAGTTGGAGTACTAATGTTTAAAATAGAAAGTCATGTGGAAAAAATCCTCTTAAGTCTAATTCTAACCCTGAGAGACCTTGTTAGATCTCTAATTTTTGTGTTTCTATGACGTTGTGCCTGTATATATTAATGTCATATTTTAAGTCTAGTATTAGTTTAGGCTAGTCAATAACATTGTATTCTTATATGTGATGTTGTTTCTCTCATTTTGTTATAATCACACACAATTCTAGATGTAGTGATTAACTCTACTTTGTAGTTGATGTAACTTGTTTATACACTATTAATGAGTACTTAAAATATAAAAAATTCATGACGAAATCTACGATAACATGATGAAATCTACTAGTTAGACAATGAAAAATGAGAACATGCCAAAGTGTCTTAGAAAATAAAAATGTGACCACTGTAAGTAGCATAAAATTGTGACCATTGTATGTAGATGGAAATAAACACGTCATAATTTAAACCAACCCAACCCAATTGCGGATGACAAGTGATTGGCATTCTTTTTTTAGTGGTGAATTTCAAAGATTGGAATTTTGTCTACAAAATAACTTAGACACTAGTGTATGGTGTCAAGTGATTCAAGTTTGAGAAATTTTGACCACTTTCGGTAAATGGTGTGTAATTATTTTCCATGGTGATTCAATACACACTACTCTAGAGTACAAATTGAAACATATCGATCTTAATAGTTAATCGATAATAATAAAAAAATTATGTCAAAATGTCTTAGAAGAAATAATTGTGAGGATTGTAGGTCACCGTAAATAAGAATATCATAATCGAAAGGAGTAGCTAAAATATAAAAATTTGACAACTTATTGTTTGGTATGGTGTAGGTAAGACAATTAATTGTCAGTACAAGGGTTTTTCACTATGAACAAAAATGACAGGAAGCTTGCTCGGTTAAGAGAGGAATTAGAGGTGGGGGTGATGGAAAATGTTATTTCCCTTGCTATGATTTCATAGGCTTGCAAAGAAAAAGACTTTTAATAATAACGGTTGAAAGACATTGTAGGGATAAGGGGCACACCGAAGGGGGTTATGAATATTGTCCCTTGGTAAGAGGATTCAATATTTAATGTATTCTCTGTAATAATCATCATGTCATGAATTTTAGTAATATTTCTTATCGGGAATTTTATTTTTTCTATACACACTAACTTTTCTATGTTGTTTTTAAATATATAGACGATGCCCCAAAAATGTCGACCTCCAGAGAGTTATTTTCCAAGTACTAGCAGAAATACTCCTTTACAAGGTGATGTACTTCGAGATCAGAATATTGAAGCTGTAGATCAAGTTATTAATGATGATATGGATGGATATAACGTTAGTGATTCAAATCAAGAAGATGAGATACATAGATTGATCCAAGACACATTTTCTCCAATGGTTGATGACAATCAGGATGATAGTCATGATGTTAATCCTCTACTCAAGAAGTCACGTTAACCTCTTTATGAAGGCTCAACAAAAAATATTTTATCTGTTATATTGTTGTTGGTGAAGTTGAAGGTTTTGAATGGTTTATCAAACACATGCCTCACACAGATACTAAGGTATTTAATTTGTTAATCATTTATGCCTGCATGTTCACAAATACTTAAAAGGTTTAATTTTTTCCTATATTGCTATTGTTTTCTAATTTGTAAATTAGTATATTGGATGCGATATTGATGATTAATATTGTTTACATTGACTAATTGTTTTGAATTTTGTAGATTGTTAGGTGAATTTCTATTACTGACATCAAATATTTTGCCATGCACATATTGAGAAATATCTATGATTATGAAAGAAATTGGAATGGACTATCAAGCTATTAATGCATGTCCTAATAATCATATCATATACTATGGACAATATGCATTAGAAAATGAATGCCCACAATGTCAAATAAGTAGATATTGAACTGAAAAATCATCAAAGAAGGTGTCGCGCAAAGTTCTTTGTTATATTCCGATAATTCCACATTTCCAGCGGTTGTTCAGGTGCCAAAGTATAGCACATTTTATGGATTTCCATGCAAAGAACATAAGTCGAGATAATGTTCTTCAAATGCCTGCAAATGGTTTTGCATTGAAGTACATCAAAGAAAAGTGGCCAATTTTTAAAGAAGAACCTCGTAATGTTAGACTTCCATTAGCAGTTGATGGTGTCAATCCATTTGGAGAGCTTCGTTCTACATACTAGTGTCATTTGTTTTTTTTATAAACAATAACCTTCCTCCTTGGATGTTGATCAAGAGAGAGAACACAATGTTGGCAATGATTGTTCCGGGTATTTAATTATCTTCTATTTTCTTTAATGTATGATAAAATATTTCATTTCTTTGTTTCGTGCATGGTAATTATTTATTTTATATATAACGACATCTAGATAAGTATAATTAATCATGTAGTATGTTGAACCAATTAGGGAGGTACTAGGTTAAAGATATGAACGTATATATTGAGCCTCTTATTGATGAGTTGTTGAAGTTATGGACTGGCATCACTATGTATGACATCTCTAGACCAATAGGGAAAAAACGATTTCAATTCCATGGAATACTATCATGGACAGTTCATGATGCTCTCGGGTTAAAACATTTTTGTGGTATATTGTTACTTTATTTTGTGAATTAATATTATATATATATATATATATATATATATATATATATATATATATATATATATATATATTGAAAATATCATGTTTATTTTAAATTGTAACTCTAATTCGATGCTACATTAATTCATATATCTTGTAGGTCTTCAAAGAAAGGGTAAATTTGCATGCCTAGTTTGTGGTCCGAGGATAAAATCTTGTCGTTCATGGAGTTTAGGAAAGTAAGTGTTTGATGAGTATAGGCACTTTCTGCCTAAGAACCATAGTTATCGAACTACAGACAAAGAAAAATTCAATGGTAAAGAAGAAAATGGAAAAAAACCACGAAGAATGACACCTCATCTATGGAAGTTGGAATATATTAGAAATAGTCAAGGTATGCAAATTATTTGTGTATGACATATTATATAAATCTTTGGTTAATTTCATTAGTATTAATTTCATTTTGTCCCACTTATTAGTGTTAATTTAAATCTTTTTATGTTTCATGAATGTTGTTAAGGCACGAATGGGCTTCCACAAGGAATGAAAATTTACTCGATGTAATTCAGTAGATTGCCATACTATGAGCACCTACAAATAGTTTATCTGTTTCGTACAATGCATTTCAGGAAGAACATAATAGAATTGTTATGGGGAATATTAGATGGAAGGACTGACAAAGAGAGAATTGGAAAGATTTGTTGTGACATCCAGGAAGCTAATCACACATTGAAAAGTGTTATTATTAATTTTAATGGCAATGATCATAAACAGAATACTAGTCTTCCTGTGTTATCAATGGAGCAATGGAGCAATATTGTAAAAGAGGTCATTCAAAAAATTAGGTTTCCGACGGGTTTTTCTTCGAACATACAAAATATCTTAATGAAAAAAGGTGATTTTGGTGGGGTTAAAACACATGACTAGCATACATTCATTAAGGTAATTAGTAGGTTATAATATATTTCCTTATTAGTACGCATTTTTTGGAAACAAATAATAATTATTTGTTTTTTGTTACACTATGTTCTACCTTTATCTCTCCCAGACGACTTTGACAACAACATATAACAAATTGTTTATGTACTTGGAAAATACATGAGGTAAGTATTGTTTTATAAGGAAAATGTACTTCTTATGTGATTTGTAGCAGAACTTTTTGACATATTATCTTTAATCTACAAATTTATGTATGACTTGATATAATTTTATTGCATCAACATTTGTAGGTGCCTATCATCAAAATAAATCCATAAAGAAGACATAAGTTATTGGAAGAGAGAAATTCCCTAACTAATGTGTCAAATGCAACAGTATCTACCTCCAACATTTTTCAATGCACAAAAACATTACCTCATACACCAAGTTGAGGAGATTGAATTATGTGGACCAATACACACAAGGTCAATGTGGATGGTGGAGAGGAAGTTGAATTCATTGAAGGACTTTGTTAGACAAAGAGAATGTCTGGAGGGTTCTATGGTTGAGGGATATATGGTATATCAATGCATGGTGTATATTAGTCAATATCTACCTAAATTAGTAGAAAATATGAATGTGCCTCGCATTTGGCATCTCGACTCCATCAACAAATTTGAAGAGGAGGTCCTATTGGGGAAATATAACATGAGGAATGCGAAAGGTAATTATTAGATGTTGACGTAGATTTAATATATTACACATTTATTTTTCCAATTTTATTTTATCATACCAATTTTTTACATTTTGTGTTCATGCATATTGAACTATATTAAATTATTCCTTTATTAACAATAGCTAATTAATGATATTAAATTGTTATTTTATCATATAGTTTCTCGAGAGTGGGATGATTTACATTTATACATTGCAAACAACCTTGATTGGATGGAGAATTGGATAGAATATACTAAAGAATACTTCGGTAGGTTATTATGGGCAGAAGTGAGTAAGATGATTAAAGCAATGCATTGTCATCGAGATCAATTTCCTAATCTTACATATGGGGAAGTTGATTTAGACTTTGGTTTAAAAGATAAACAGACAAGTTAAAAATTTTACCCACATTTTCGTAATCATTTCCCAATTTTCTAATGTATTTGGTTTGTTTAGTTTTTGAAATATATATTTACTAAGTCCTATATGAGGTTTATTAATTGGCAATGTGTTTTTACTTGTTGTCCATGTTGCAATTGAAACATAACAAGGCTATGTGGTGTAATGTTCATAAATTTGATATCAAATGTTGGATGATAAGATGTAAACCTTGGATTGTGGGATAACTGTAGTGTTTAAGGTCACCAACATTTCCTCTAGAAGTGACAAAAATTAGGAAGAAACTGAGAATAGGTACTATGGGAATTTGGAGGATATAATTCGGTGTGATTTTAATTCCTTTAAAATAGTTTTGTTTGAGGTTAAATGGTACAGGTTATGAATGCATGAACATGATCCTGAAAGAAATGTTACTGAGCATGAGAATGGATTTACCATGGTTAATACAAGGGCATTTGAACAGGGTACAAAGCGTCATGTTATTCCAAGTCAATGTGAGCAAGTATTTTACTCATAGGTGCCTAGTAAAGAAGATCGTTCATGCGTTGTTAGATATGATCCAAGAGGAAGACCAGTAAAGTATAATTGTTGATTAAGGTTGGTTGTCATTGATGTCAACCCTTGAAGAAAGACCCGTAGAACAAAGGCTTGGGTAATGGACCCAATATTGTTTGATGTAAATACGATTCATTATTTTTTTGTCTTTGTTGATAAGAAGTAAATATGGATGAACTCTAAAGTGGTCCCCTTATGGTGAAAGCCCTCATAGGAAGATGCTTTGTGGAGTAAGAGAACCGATTATTAATTGTGGAATAATGAGATGAAGGATAGTGAATTTGTTAGGGAAAATATCCTATATGGATAGTGCTTGTCATGTCATTTCTGGTGGTATGTGGAAAGTCACATAATTCCTCATGGTTAGAGAGTTATGTCCATGAGAAGTTGGAGACCCCAGGTTTGGGTAATGGACCCAAGTTTGTTTGATGGGTAACAGTATGAGTTATGATATATTTTCAGATAATACTATTCTATATGGATAGTACATGTCATGCCATTTCTGGTGGTATGTAGAACGTCACATAACTCCTCACAGTTTGATATTTTTGGCCTTACAAAGTTGGAGGACCCTCATATGTCATCTAGAAGCCCCAAAAGGTCAAAGTAGTCAAAATGGTTTAAGAGATTTTAAAAGGTAAATAATAAAGTGAAGTGATGAGTGTATTATAATTCAAAGTGAATACAAAATA
>ML777548.1:685863-726770 GCA_009831015.1 Picea engelmannii
TACCAATGGAACCACATCGATCCATCTTCATCATGTATCAATGAGAACTCATTGATCCATCTTCATCTATGCATTCTCATCAAGGACAATACATATTATATTACATCAATCATCAATCAATCAATCCTTTGACATCAATCAATTACTTGAAATCAATCAATGACATCAATCAATCAAACCATTAGCATCAATGACAACATGATCCAACACATCCCACCCTAGGGGAAAGTTAGTGAGAGCTAACTTTCCCTAATGTGCAAACATGAGCTCATCTCGGACAACATCATCCCACCGTGGGGGAAAGCTAGCACATTCTAGCTTTCCCTCTTGCACAAGCACAAGCACGTCTCGAACAACATGATTCCACCGTAGGAAAACGATAACACAAGCTAGCTTTCCCTCTTTCATAAGCACAAGCACAAACGCATATTGAACAACATCACTCCAACCTAGGGGAAATCTATCGCATGCTAGCATTCCCTCTTGCACAAGCACCAACGCATCTCGAAAATCATCCCACCATGGGGGTAAGCTAGCACATGCTAGCTTTCTCTCTTACACAAGCATATATGCACATCGAACAACATCATTTCACTGTGGGTGGAAGCTAGTGCATTCTAGCTTTCTCTCTTGCACAATCACAAGCACATCTCAAACAACATCATTCCTCTGTGGGGTAAAACTAGCATAGGATAGATTTCCATCTTGCAAAAGCACAAGTGCATCTTGAACAACATCATTCCACTGTGGGGGAAAGCTAGCGTGTGCTAGATTTTCCTCTTTTACAAACAAGCGCATCTCGAACAAGATTATTTTAGCATGGAGGAGCTTGCACATGCTAGTCTTCCCTCTTTCACAAGAATAATCTCATCTTGAACAACATCATTCCACCATCAAAGAAATCTAGTGTGTTCTAGATTTCCCTCTTTAACAAGCATAAGTGCATCTTGAACAACATCATTCCACCGTGGAGGAAAGCTATTTTATGTTGGCTTTCCCTCTTGCAAAAGCACAAGCACATCTCGAACAACATCATTCCACCATGGGGGAAATCTAGTGCATGCTAGATTTCCCTCTTGCATAAGCATAGGCACATCTCGAACATCATTCGACCGTGGGGGAAAGCTAACACAAGCTAGTTTTCCCTCTTGCACAAGAACAGTCTCATCTCAAGCAACATCATTCAATGTGGGGGAAATCTAGTGTGTGTTTTCTTTCCCTATTTCCCAATCACAAGTGCATCTCAAACAACATCATTCCACCATGGGGGAAAGCTACTGTGTGCTAGCTTTCCCTCTTGCACAAGCACAAGCGCATCTCGAACAACATCATTCTAGTGTTGGGAAAAGCTAGTGTATGCTAGATTTCCCTCTTGCACAAGAAAAAGTGCATCTCGAACATCATCCCACCATGGGGGAATGTTAGCATGTGTTATATTTCCCTCTTACAAAAGAACAAGCATATCTCAAACAACATCATTCCACTATCAAGGAAAGATAGTTTGTGCTAGCTTTCCCTCTTGCATGAGCACAAGTGCATCTCGAACAACATCATTCCACCGTGGGGGAAATCTTGCACCTACTAGCACTCCCTCTTGCACAAGCATAAGTTCATTTTGAACAACATCATTCCACCATGGTAGAAAACTAGTGCATGCTAGCTATCTCTCTTGCACAAGCGCAAGCACATCCCAAAAATCATTCCACTATGGGGGAAATCTAGCACGTGCTAGCTTTCCCTCTTACAAAAGCACAAGCTCATATCAAACATCATTCAATGTGGGGGAAAGCTAGCGCATGCTAGATTTCCCTCTTGCACAAGCACATCTCGAACAACATCATTCCACCATGGGGGGGAGCTCGTGCATGTCATCTTTCCCTATTGCACAAGCACAAGCACATCTCAAACAACATCATTTTTCCATGGGGGAAAGCTAGTGTGTGATAACTTCCCCCCTTGCAAAAGCACAAGCACATATCAAACAACATCATTCCACCATGGGAGAAAGCTAGCGCGTGCTAGCTTTCCCTCTTGCCAAATCACAAGTGCATCTCGAAAAACATCATGCCACCGTGGGGGGAAGCTATAAAAGCTAGCACATGCTAGCTTTCTCTCTTGCACAAGCACAAATGCATCTCAAACATCATTTCACCATGGGGGAAAGCTAGTTCATGCTAGATTCCCCTCTTGCACAAGCACAAGTGCATCTTGAACAACATCACTCCACCATGGGGAAAAGCTAGGATTTGCTAGTTTTCCCTCTTGCACAAGCACAAACACATCTTGAACCACATCATCCAACCATGAGGGAAATCTAGTGCATGATAGATTCCATATTGAACAAGAAGGAGCACATATCAAACATCATCCCATCGTGGGGGAAAGCTAGCGCATGCTAGCTTTCCCTCTTGCACAAGTAGGAGCACATTTCAAAAAACATCATCCTACCTTGGGGGAAAGCTATCACATGCTATCTTTCCCTCTTGCACAAGCTGGAGTGCATTCTCAACAACATCATCCATCCATGGGGGAAAGCTAGCACACGCTAGCTTACCCTCTTGCACAAGAAGGAGCACATCGTGAACAATATCATCCCACCGTGGTGGAAAGTTAGTGCATTATAGCTTTCCCTCTTGCACAAGTACGAGTGAATTTCGAACAACATCATCCCACCATTAGGTGTGCTAGCTTTTCCTCTTGCACAAGTAGGAGTTCATCTCAAACAACATCATCCCACCAGTGGGGAAAGCTAGCGCGTGCTAGATTTCCCTCTTGCACAAGCACGAGCTCATCTCTGACAACATCATCCCACCGTGGGGGAAGCTAGTGCGTGCTATCTTTCCCTCTTGCACAAGAACAATCTCATCTCGGACAACATCATCCCACCCTAGGGGAAAACTAGCATGTGCTAGCTTTCCCTAATGTGAAAACATGAGCTCATCTCAGACAACATCATCCCACTGTGGGGGAAAGCTAACACATGCTAGCTTTCCCTAATGTGAAAACACAATCTCATCTCGGACAACATCATCCCACCGTGGGGGAAAGATAGCACATGCTAGCTTTCCCTCTTGCACAAGCACAAGAACATCTCGAACAAAATGATTCCACCGTAGGAAAATGATAATGCATGCTAGTTTTCACTCTTTCATAAGCTCAAGCGCAAACGCATCTTGAACAACATCACTCCAACCTAGGGGAAAGCTAGTGCATGCTAGCTTTCCCTCTTTCACAAGCACCAACGCATCTCGAAAATCATCCCACCATGGGGGTAAGATAGTGCATGCTAGCTTTCTCTCTTACACAAGTGTTAGTGTCGGAAGTCACCCCTGGATTACAGCAAGAGCAGAGCCCGACGCCCATCGATTTATGTCACAATTTGTTTATAAAAGGGGGTGATCGAATGCAAGTTAACTCAAAACCATATTGTTCTAACTCCGAAACTAGGCTAGGCATGCATGGGCAAGTGAGTTCTTAGATAAACTTCAGATAGTGAATTGTAGTAAGGGTGAGTAGGGGGAAGACTTGTATAACAAAACTGCAAAGTTCTATCATAAACATCAAGTTTCTAACAGACTGTAGGAGAAAACATCTAAACGCAAGATCTTCTTACATACAAACAAAGAAAACCAGAGAATACAACAATGCAACAATAAATCCTTTATCATAACATAATCGAAATAATTTGCACGAATCAATCGATCACGAACTCTCTCAGTGTGAGATGAAATCTAGATGGAGTGAGAAGACTCTTCGTCATTAAACAAGAAATCTTACATGTAGATGCATAACCAGAGAACTAGAGTGTCTGTTAAAACTTTACAATCGGGAGATTTTCTCTACCATTGATAGATTACAAAATACAAAGACTGAGTCTATATACTCAGAAAAAATTGCCTAACAGAGGCATGCTCAGTCACCCAAGGCTTGGTGTCCCATCAGTCGAATTCAAACAGATATTCTTCATCAGACGCCATCTTAACTGCGCATGGCTCCTGTAAGGGAAGTAGTTGATCCATTAAGAGCCGAGTTAGCGTGTGCAGACCTCCTCTGGCTAGTCAAAGACTCAGCATGGCTTCTTTGAAAAAATGGTACACAAGACCCTCTTGAGCAAACTTCTTTCCAGACCCCCCACACCTTACACTTAATGCATGAGGAGAGGTTTCAACCGCACCTTCTCACCCTCATTTATTCCAAGCGAAAACCAGGATTGAAGTCGTATCAGATGGCACTTGGAGATCGCGATGAACCTTTTGGCGACTAGACCTGACGTCTTTGGCCCCTTTTACACAGATCCTTTTCTTTCCCAAGTGACCACAGGCTGTAACCCAGTGTTTACTCCCAAAGGCACTTTCGACATTCATGAACAGGAAGGAGCTAATCCTTGCTTATCATAGTCACGATGAGCAAAACGTCGAGATGGCTTAATTGGGTGCCACGCATCCTTCTCAGATCTGATGATCCTGAACTCATTCGGTGATCCTGTGGGCTTGGGTCCCATAAGCTATCGTCACTTCGCGCATTGGGAATGTGAGGGAGTTGCTCCTTGTGCCTTGAAATCACGATGAGCAAAAAGGAGAGGAGCCTAATCGTGCACTAGGTGTCCCCTTTAGATGGACAGCTGAGACTGCTCCTCAATATTGCAGGCCTGACTTTTGGGTACTTTCGGTGCTTCGGGCTTCGAGGTTTCGAGATGTAGAACAACATGGAACCCTCACTCTTCAAACTCCCGAATGTTGAAACACCAACGTGACCAGATCATACGCCACGTATCCTTTAGATGGACGGTTGCTATCCTTTCCTTCATGCGATATGGGCACTATCTGTCATGCTATTCTCAGTGCAACTCCGCTAACCGTGATTTCCCATCGACCGTTGATCTACTCTTATGGATGAATCTGGACCATTGATAATATACCTTCGCCCGCTTACTTGCTTGGAAGCCAAAAAACAGGATTTTTTCGTGTTGCGCTTGGGTGTTTTTCGTGCAACTTGCATACCTGAATACTCTTGTGCCCAGGACAAGAAATGTTACTAACATTAGGCTCCATGGGGGATAGAGTCATCCCTGTGATGCTCTAAGGACTCATTTTTCAGTTCCAGTGCCTTGCTGTTGGGCTACGGAGTCATTTACTAAGCCGAAAAATAAAAGTAAAAATAAACAAAGAACCAAAAAGGACAATATTTACAAAACACAGGAGCCACCAAAGGCTCAGACAAAACATTTTTTCAGAAAATGCCCATTTACTGGGCTGTTGAAAACTTCTTCACCCTCCAAATCTTGCAACCTGTATGTTTTATTTGAGAAAACTGCAGATATTTTGAAGGGCCCGATCCACAGGGCTTCAAATTTGTCATGCTTGCCCTTGTCTTGCCTAGGAGCATCCCATTTCAGTACCAAGTCTCCTATCTGGAACTCCTCCTTCTTGGCCTTCTTATCAAAAACATGCTTGGTCATCTGTTGATGGTCTTGAATTCTAATCATCACCTACTCTCTGACCTGTTGGACTTCTACCAGTTGATGAATCCTTCTGATCTTTTCATTGGGCTCTTCTTGATAATCCTGGAAGAATTTAGCTACGCGAATGGCCAGCTGAGAAGGGAAGACGGCTTCTGCTCCATAAACTAACTAGAAAGGGGAGATGCCTATAGATCTCCTTGTGGTCACCTGATCATCCCATAGAGCGAATTTCAGCTTCAAGTTCCAAGCCCTTTTATTGTCCTCCAATAATCTTTTGATGATCCCTGTCAGGCTTTTATTAGAGGATTCTGCTAAACCATTGCCCTGGGGATAGTATGGGGTGGAGTGAATTAGTTTGATCCCAAATTGTTCACAGAACTTGACTAACGGCTCATCCTTGAAAGAGGCTATGTTATCAGTAACAATCTTTCTTGGGCAGCCGAACCTTACAATGAGGTCTTCCAGGAATCCAATGATTACCTTGTGGGAAGCACTCCTGGTGGGGATAGCTTCAATCCACTTAGTAAAGAAATCTGTGGTAGTGAGGATCCATCTGTGCTGCCCACTGGAAGCAGGGTGGACTTCTCAAATAAAATCTAGGCCCCATTGCTAGAAAGGTCCCTAAACAACTACAGGATTTAGAGGCAAGGACTTGAGCTATTGCTTTCCTGAAAATATTTGGCATGGGATACAGGCTCTAACTCCTCTATGGACATCAGCGAACAAGGTGGGCCAGTAGTACCCAACCCTAAGAATTTTGTGGTCTATGGTCTTCCAGGAATGGTGCCCTCCACATAGGTCGCTGTGAAATTCAACCATGATCCTGTCGGCCTCTCGTGGATCCATGCATTTTAAAAGCATCCCCAGGGGGTCTTTCCAGTATAAAATTTGATCGATAAGGCAGTGCCTGACTGCCTTGAGTTTCAGAGCTCTTGCTTTGTTTCTTTATAGGCCATCTGGGGGCCGCAACTCTTGCAAAAAGTATATGACATCCTTATACCAGGGACATCGAGCCAATGGGGGCTCCCTTTGAGGGTCTATTTTAGACAGTTGACCCTGCTAAATTCCTGAGCATTTTTTCATGAAACTTACCCCCAAAGCTTGGCAATTAGCTTTAGCCAACAGCTTGGCTAAGCCTTGACCATTAATCAATTTAGTAGGCCTTATTTCCAAGTCAAATTCCAGGATCTTGGCTATCCATTTACTTTTCTTCCCGTCAATGTCGGGCTGGATAAGGATGTCCTTCACAGAGGCTGAAGGAATGTATGTGGTCACTTTTGAGTGCAAGACATAGACTCTGAAATCTTTGAGAGCTTTCACTAAGGCATAGGCCTATTTCTCCATGATTTCATACTTGACCTCTGCATCTCTTAATGCCTTGTTGAAGAAGGTGATGGGTCGCTCTCGCCCTTCCTCATTTTTTTGTAACAAGACTGCTGCTACTGTATCAAAAGAAGCAAAAGAGAAGATTAGGAAATCTTTGGAATAATCAGGACTGATCAGCACAGTTGCCTCAGTTAATACCCTTTTTATTTGGAAAAAATATTCCCTAGGTTCAGAGGTCCATTTCACTTCATTTCCCTTCTTGAGCATGCTTATGATGTGTTTCACCATCTTAGCAAAATTCAAGACGAATCTCCTCAGAAAATTAATCTTCCCCAGAAAGGCTTGAACTTCCTTCTTAGACCTGGGAAGTGACAGGGTCCGAATTGCCTCCACTCTGCTAGGATCAATCCTCACTCCTTCTGCAGATACTATATGGCCTAATAGCTTCCCCTCCTTCATAGAAAACAAAGATTTCTTGGGATTTAGGGAAAGTATGAACCTTCGACTCTTCGAGAAAACTTTCCTCAGGTGACATTTGTGCTATTTATCCAACCTCGAGAAGACTATGATGTCATCCAGATAGATTACCACAAAATGATCTTTCTCCCCGATAAAATCTATGTCCATGGCTCGCTGAAATGCAACTCCTACATTCATCAACCCAAAAAGAATTTTGGCATACATGAATGTGCCCCAAGGAGTGGTAAAGGTCATTTTTTCTCTGTCCTCTGGCATGACCGATATCTGATTATAGCCAAAAAAAACATCGATCATGGAAATCCTAGATGCACTAGTTACCCTCTGTAATATGTGTTCCATGTTGGGTAGGGGATAATTGTCTTTCTTTGACCTCCTGTTCAGGTTCCTGAAATCGACGCAAAACCTGATTTCTCTACTTTTCTTCCCTACTGGAACCAAATTGGCCACCCATTCAGAATATCTCAAGGGGATGATGATCTAGGCCTCTAACAACTTCTTCACTTCTTTTTCCATGACATGCAACAACATAGGTTTTATTTGTCTTAGCTTCTGCCTGAATGGCTTAGCCTCTTCCTTTAGTGGGATCCTGTGTTCAATGACGGATGTGTCATATGTCTTGAGTTATTCATAGGTCCATGCAAACACATCAGCAAATTCTCTCAGCAACTCAGTATATTCGGCCCTCTGTTCTGTGGTCAAACTCCTTGACAGCTTGACAAACTTAGGCTCCTCCGGTGTGCCAATGTTGCACTCGGTTGTGTCAGCATCTTCATCTGAAACCATACCCTTTACTGCCACGTCATTCCAATCAAAAAATATTTATAAAGGAATAAGTCCCCTCATAATGTGATTGCTAGGTAGCTGAATAATCTGGTGGTTAGCAATTTTATTTAAAAACACCTCAGGGTGAGGGTCACCTGCCGTGTCAGGATCCTGATCAATGTGCAACACAGAAAATTCATCAACATATTGGAGGAATTTTTTGATTTCCAGATCATCATAGAATACCCTCCAATGCTTGACATTGTCCAGTACAGAGGGCCTATATTTTATTTCAACAACAGATTTGACCAAAGGAAACAGAGGAACTTTGAGCAAACTAGTTGAGACAGCTAAAGAATCGGCTGAAGTATTTTCCCCCCTCGGAATGAAATAAATGTTAAAATCCAAGAAGAAACTATCAATCAGGTCCCATACCTCATTTATGTAACTCTTGAGTCGAGGATGCTTAGCCTGATAAGAGTTTTTGATCTGTTGGACCACCAACTCTGCATCTCCGAACACTGCTACCTCCTGAATTCCCATTTCCTTTGTAGCTCTTAATCCTAGAACAAGAGCTTCATACTTTGCCACATTGTTGGTAGCTTCAAATTCTAGTTTGTATGACAGAGATATGGTTTCCTGAGCAGATGATACAAAAAATACCCCAACACCAATGCCTTCCCTGGAAGAGGATCCATCAAAAAACATTTTCCAGATGGGGTATATGGGGGGAGAACAATCATGAGGAGTGGTGGGCTGCTTTCTGATTTTAAGAGGAGGCTCGGGAGCATGAGTGAGTTGTAGTAGACTGGAACCTAAATCAGTGTCCAAAGCAAAAATAGGATGGTTGGTAGGGTTGGCCTCGTCACTGATTATATAGGCCAGTTGGGCTTCCCTATATAACCTCCTATGTTCTCCCCCAAAAACTAGGATAGTAGCATATGTGAGGTCCATCAACAAAGTTCCCCCCAGTCTTTTTATCCAAGATCTTGATAACAACATACCAAACTTGGGGGGGACATCAGCCACTACAATATCCATGACCACACTTTTCATGGGCAATTGAAACAAGGTTACGACTAGGTCTTTGATGACTCCTAGACATTGAACTTTCTTGGAGTCAAAGGAATAGAGGTCATGGTAGGCTCGGGTGACTTCTAGCCCTAGTTCTTCCATGACAGTTTTGGGAATGAGTTTGTGAGAAGCCCCTGAATCCATCAAGCAATTGTGCAGTACCCTGTCATGTATGCTCAAGGAAGTGTAGAAGGGAGGGGATGAGTCATTCCTATCTTCTACCATAGGTCCTAGAATAACTGTAGGCTTTTCATATTGCAAATTGATGGAGTCTGTGGGAAGGAATGAGACCTCAGACTTTAAAATCTCATAGAAGCATTTCTTGAACCCTTCATGTTTAATCAATTCGGTTAGGGGCACAGGGATCCTGATCTTTTGGATTTCATGCTCAAAATTAAAAGAAGATGTAAGCTTCAGAATTTCTCTTATTTTGAGAACCTGGCTCTGGACTATGGGAGAGAGGGGTCGGAGCTTCTTACCTCTGTGACTGTCCGCTACTTCATTAGCAGGTGTCTCTATTCTAGTGGACTATTCAGGAACATCAGGTGCTACTCTCTTTTTCTTAGACCTCAGATCATACCTGCCTTGGCTGCCACTAGCCTTGTTTTCCTTGCTCAGTTCATTTAGCTAACTGTCCATGAGAGACTCCTCGTATGATAATTGAGTCAGATGAGGAAAAGGAGGAGTGTCTCCAAAGCAATGGATTTCAGGATCAAGCTCACATGTTTCCCCTTCTTCTCCCTTAGCCATAAAATTGTTTTGGAAAGGGGCCTGAATTTTCTGGTCTTCTCTGTCTCTTCCCTTCTCTCTTTGCACAGTTGGGGAAACAATATTGTTTGGACTCCTGAAACCTCCTTTGTTTTCATCATTTTGAAGGCCCTTGTATGCTTTCCTCCCTTTCACCTTCATTCTCTCCATCTCTGTAGACAGAGACTTCACCATCTTGGTCAGTTCATCCACTTGAGGGTGAGGCACTGATGGGCTAGAAGTTGAGGCTTCAGATCTTCTCTTTCTCCTATCTGCATCGGCCTTGTTCCTCAGTCTATCAGTTGCTAACAAATTTGATTCCACCTCTATGGCCACATCTTGCATTTGAGCTAAGGAGGTGGCTCTTCTTTCTCTCAGTAAAAGACAGAAATCGGGACCAAACGCACTAGCATAAGAAATCTTGGCTGAGGCTTCTGAGGGCTTTATTTTGGCAGGAATCTTATTATACATCTTATTGAATCTTTTGGAGAAGTCATAGACAGACTCTCCTTCCATCTTCTTCAGAGACCTAAACTCTGTCATGTAATACATGAAATCCTTCCTATCTCCCCACTGCCTTAGGAAAGCACTATCCAGGGCTTTGATCCTAGCAATGGATCCGGGGGCCAATCCTCTAAACCATTTCCTCACCTCACCATCTAGGCTATGGATGAAGATTCTCATCCAGACATCTTCATTTTCAATGTTTAGGTTGTCTGCATAACTGTAGAAAGCAGCCAGGTGCTCTTCCACAGTTACGTCCCCTTCTCTAGTGAACTTGGGCATATACTTCAAGTAATCTCCAGCAGGGAGAGGATTCATAGGATGGGGTAGGATTAAGGGAGCATATCTGGCAGCAACTATGGCATCCATTCTATTTAGAGGGGTATTAGCACCAACCATAGGAATATTAGGTGGAGGAGAACTTGGAGGCAAAGGAGTTCATGAGGGGGCTACTAGGAATGAGTCTCGAAGTGGAATGGTAAACAAAAGGGGATTTAAAGAGAAGGCTAATGGGTTCAAATCAGCATATGCTCCTCCTTGTGTAGGAGTGATAACAATAACAAGAGGAGAAGTAGTAAAGATAGGAGTGGGGAAATCTTTTGTAGTCTTGGGTCTATGCCAAGGTACAGCTTCAGAGGAGAGGAGAGTGACAAGGATTTCTCCCTCCAATCCCACACCAGGAGGGGAAAATTCAGTAGGAACGCTCCAAAAATTCAGGAAACGGGAAACCTCTGAAGGAGGTCTGTTAAGAAACTAAGGAGGAGAAAATGGGGTTCCTATAGAAGGAGATGGCAGATTACCTATTTCGACGATGGAAGCTTCTTCTTCGGAAGCCTTTCCTTTTCTGAGAACCACCTATGGGTCAATTTTAGGTGTAGCCAAAGGTAGCTGTCGATGAGACCACATGTGTTTTCCTCTGAAAGCCACAATTAATATAGCAGGTTCACCATAGTGGAGTCGTCACAATGGAGTTTCCAGGTGCACAGTAGCAATCTTTAAAGGCTCTAATACCTGATGCACCTTCAGAATCAGAGGCTCAATGTCGTTCAATTCTAGGGAAAATTTTCAACTTCATGCCCGGAAACAGCACCAGAAATGTTAGCGTCGGAAATCACCCCTGGATTGCAATAGGAGAAGAGCTCGATGCCCATTGATTTATGTCATGATTTGTTTATAAAAGGGGGTGATCGAATGGAAGTTAACTCAAAACCATATTGTTCTAACTCCGAAACTAGGTTAGGCGTGCATGGGCAAGTGAGGTATTAGATAAACTTTAGACAGTGAATTGTAGTAAGGGTGAGTAGGGGGAAGACTTGTATAAGATAAATACAAAGGTCTATCGTAAACATCGGGTTTCTAACAGACTGTAGGAGAAAACATCTAAACGCAATATCTTCTTACATTCAAACGCAGAAAACTAGAGAATACAACAATGCAATGATAAATACTTTATCATAACATAATCGCAATAATTCGCACGAATCAGTCGATCATGAACTCTCTCAGTGTGAGATGAAAGCGAGATGGAGTGAGTAGACTGTCCATCATTAAACAAGAAATCTTACATGCAGATGCATAACCAGAGAACTAGAGTGTCTGTTAAAACATTACAATCGGGAGCTTTTCTCTACCATTGATAGATTACAAAATACAAAGACTGAGTCTATATACTCAGAAAAAATCACCTAATAGAGGCGTGCTCAGTCACCCAAGGCTTGGTGTCCCGTCAGTCGAATTCAGAAGGATATTCTTCGTCAGACGCCATCTTAACTACCCATGGCTCCTGTAAGAGAAGTAGTTGAGCCATTAAGAGCTGAGTTAGCGTGTGCAGACCTCCTCTAGTTAGTCAAAAACTCAGCATGGATTCTTTGAAAAAATGGTACACAGGACCCTCTCGAGAAGACCTCTTGCCAGACCCTCCACACCTTACACTTAATGAATGAGGAGAGGTTTCAACCGCCCCTTCTCACCCTCATTTATTCCAAGAGAAAACCAGGATTGAAGTCATATCAGATGGCACTTGGAGATCACGATGAACCTTTCGACGACTAGACCCAACGTCCTTAGCCCCTTTTGCACAGATCCTTTTCTTTCCCAAGTGACCATGGGATGTAACCCGGTGTTTACTCCCAAAGGAGCTTTCAGCATTCGTGAATAGGAAGGATCTAATCCTTACTTATCATAGTCACAATGAGAAAAATGCCAATATGGTTTAATTGGGCACCACGCATCCTTCTCGGATCTGACAGTCCTAAACTCATTCGGCGATCCTGTGGGCTTGGGTCCCAAAATCTCTCGTCACTTCGCGCATCGGGAATGTGAGGGAGTCGCTCCTTGCGCTTTGAAATCACGATGAGTGAAAAGGTGAGGAGCCTAATTGCACACCAGGTGTCCCCTTTAGATGGATGGCTGAGATTGCTCCTCGATACTGTGGGCCCAACTTTTGGGTTCTTTCGACACTTTAGGGTTCGGGGTTTCGAGTTGTAGAACAACATGGAACCCTCACCCTTCAAACTCCTGAATGCCGAAATGCCGACTTGACCAGATCATATGCCATGTATCCTTTAGATGGACGACTTCTTTCCTTTCCTGCATGTGATATGGGCACTATCTGTCATGCTATTCTCAGTGCAACTCCGCTAACCGCGATTTCCCACCGACCACCGATCTACTCTTATGGATGAATCTGGACCATCGACAATATACCTTCGCCCGCTTACTTGCTTGGAAGTCAAAAAATAGGATTTTTTCGTGTTGCGCTAGGGCGCTTTTTGTGCAACTTGCATACCTTAATTCTCTTGTTCCCAGGACAAGAAATGTAACTAACAACAAGCATATACGCCTATCGAACATCATCATTTCACTGCAGGTGGAAGCTAGTGCATGCTAGCTTTCTCTCTTGCATAAGCACAAGCACATCTCGAACAACATCATTCCTATGTGGGGTAAAACTAGAGCATAATAGCTTTCCATCTTTCAGAAGCACAAGAGCATATTGAACAACATCATTCCACTACAGGGGAAAGCTAGCGTGTGCTAGATTTACCTCTTGTACAAACAACCGCATCTCAAACAACATCATTATAGCATGGAGGAGCTTGCACATGCTAGTCTTCTCTCTTGCACAAGAATAATCTCATCTTGAACAACATCATTCCACCCTCAAGGAAATCTAGTGTGTGCTAGCTTTCCCTCATTAACAAGCACAAGTGCATTTTGAGAAACATCATTCCACCATGGGGGAAATCTAGTTTATGTTGGCTTTCCCTCTTGCAAAAGCACAAGCACATCTTGAACAACATCATTCCATCATGGGGGAAAGATAGTGCATGCTAGATTTCCCTCTTGCATAAGCATAGTCACATCTCAAACATCATTCAACCATGGTTGAAAGATAACACGAGCTAGTTTTCCCTCTTGCACAAGCACAAGCTCATCTCAAACAACATCATTCAATGTGGGGGAAAGCTATCATGTGCTAGCTTTCCCCCTAGCACAAGCATATCTCGAATAACATCATTCCACTTTGGGGTGAAGCTAGTGTGTGCTAGCTTTCTCTATTGCACAATCACAAGTGCATCTTGAACAACATCATTCCACCATGGGGGAAAGCTAGCGTGTGCTAGATTTCTCTCTTTCACAAGCACAAGCGCATCTCGAACAACATCATTCCAGTGTTGGGGAAAGCTAGTGCATGCTAGATTTCCCTCTTGCACAAGCACAAGTGCATCTCGAACATCTTACACAAGCATATATGCATCTTGAACAAGATCATTCCACTGTGGGGGAAATCTAGTGTGTGCTAGATTTCTCTCTTACACAAGCACAAATGCATCTCAAACAACATCATTCCTCTGTGGGGTAAAACTAGTGCATGTTAACTTTCATTCTTGTAGAAGCATAAGCACATCTTGAATAACATCATTCCATTGTGGGGAAAAGCTAGTGTGTGCTAGCTTTCACTCTTTCACAAACACAAGTGCATCTCGAACAACATCATTCTAGCATGGAGGAAAGCTTGCGCATGCTAAATTTTCCTCTTGCACAAGCACAAGAACATCTCAAACAACATCATTCCACTGTTAAGGAAAGCTAGCACATGTTAGCTTTCCCTCTTTCACAAGCACAAGTGCACCTCGAACAACATCATTCCACCATGGTGGAAAGCTAACGCCTGCTAGCTTTCTCTCTTGCACAAGCACAAGCACATCTTGAACAACACAATCCACCATGGGGGAAATCTAGCATGTGCTAGGTTTCTCTCTTGCACAAGCACAATCGCATCTCGAACATCATTCCATTGTGGGGGAAAGCTATCACATGCTATCTTTCCCTCTTGCACAAGAACAAACTCATCTCACACATCATTCAGCATGGGGGAAATCCACTGCATGTTATCTTTCCCTCTTACACAAGTGCATATCAAACAATAAATTATTTTCCATATTTCCTAACCCAACATTATTAGTAGGAGAAATATCACCTTCATCACACTTGTTCTATTCAACTTTATCTTGCAAATCTGAGTTTTTCGTACCACACCAATTCTCTACTTCTTCATTCTCAGACATCCATTCTTCATCTTCCTCTAAAAGAGCCAGTAAAACATCATATGACTTGACCTGTAAGTAGTCTTTCACAACAAATCCTTCATCATCAAGGTTTTCTGCACTTGTACAGTGATGTTCATCATTCTCAAGGATTGTTGAGCCTACATAGTGCCCTTGTTTCTGATCACTCTCTCTTGAAATTGTATTGAGCTCTAAGACATAGCCATGTTCATGGACTGAGCATGGTTTTTTCTGAGCAGAGACAGAGCATGGATGATTTGAATAAGAATGAAATTTGTTTTTCCATTTCTGATCAAAAAGACCATCTTCCAGTTGAAATGGAAGAAATGTTCAGAGATACATTGGGTATTTTTTATGACTCTTTTGCAAATATAGGTTGGCTTCAGCGCAGAAGCATTAAAGATACTACTAAGATTTACTCAAAATCTATTGAGAAGAGACAGAGTATGGATGATTTAAATAAGAACGAAAATATGTCTTCCATTTCTGATCAGAAGGACCATCTTCAAGTTCAAATGGAAGAAACTGTCAGAGACACATTGGGTAATATTGATGATTCTTTTGCAAAGAAAGTAAAAAAAGAGGGGTTTCCCCTCTAGTTGATTCATTTTTTGGACCCATTCCCTGTCAAGAGTATGGCATTTCCATGCATTCAATAAATCCAGAGAGTCAAGACTTAGATATACATGAAGGTTTAGACAGTCTTAAAAATGCCTTGAATGATGCTCATAGGAAATCAATTCATGCAAAGATATTCAACCCGAGCATCTGGAAGAAGAAAAGAAACAATGACATGGTTAAAAAGTTTGGCATCAGAACAAAATCAATAAAGATGCTGCTAAGATTTGGCCAAAATATATTGAGTAGATACGAACTATGGTTGATTTGAATAAGGACAAAAATATGTCTTCCATTTATAATCAGAAGGACCATCTTCAAATTCAAATGGAATAAATTGTCAAAGATACATTGGGTATTGTTGACGACTCTTTTGCTAAGACAGTTTGGCATCAACGCGGAAGCATTAAAGCTACTGTTAAGATTTTCCCAAAATATTTTGAGCAGAGACAGAGTATGGATGATTTGAATAAGAATGAAAGTATGTCTTCCATTTCTGATCTTAAGGATCATCTTCAAGTTCAAATGGAAGAAATTTTCAAAGATACATTGGGTATTGTAGATGACTCTTTTGCAAAGAAAGTAAAAAACATAGGGGATTCCCCTTCATTTGATTCATTTTCTGGACAAATTCCTTATCAAGAGCATGTCATTATGTGCATTCAGTAAACCTAGAGACTCGAGACTCAAAGATACATGGAAGGCTTAGATAGTCATAAAAATGCCTTGAAGGATGCTCATAGCAAATCAATCTATGAAAATATATTCAACCCAAGCATCCGAAAGAAACGAAGAAACAATGGCATAGTGAAAAAGGTTGGCTTCGACACATAAGCATTAAAGCTACTGCTAAGATTTACAAAAAAATTATTGAGCAGAGACAGAGTATGGATTATTTAAATAAGAATGAAAATATGTCTTCCATTTATGATCAGAAGGACCATCTTTAAGTTCAAATGGAATAAATTGTGAGAGACACATTGGGTATTATTGATGATTTTTTTGCAAAGAAAGTAAAAAAAAAAGAGGCGGTTCCCCTTCAATTGATTCATTTTTTGGACCCATTCCCTATCAAGAGTATGGAATTTTCGTGCATTTAATAAATCCATAGAGTCGAGACTTAGAGACACATGGAAGGCTTAGACAGTCATAAAAAATGCCTTGAACGATGCTCATAGAAAATTAATTGATGCAAAGATATTCAACCCAAGCATTTGGAAGAAGAAAAGAAACAATGACATGGTTAAAAAGTTTGGCATCAGAACAAAAGCCATAAAGATACTGCTAAGATTTGGCCAAAATCTATTGAGTAGAGACGAACTATGGATTATTTGAATAAGGACGAAAATGCATCTTCCATTTATAATCCGAAGGACCATCTTCAAGTTCAAATGGAAGAAATTTTCAAAGATACATTGGGTATTGTTGATGACTCTTTTGCAAAGACAGTTTGGATTCAACGCAGAAGCATTAAAGCTACTGCTAAGATTTGCCCAAAATCTATTGAGCAGAGACAGAGTATGGATGATTTGAATAAGAATGGAATTATATCTTCCATTTTTTATCTTAAGGATCATTTTCATGTTCAAATGGAAGAAATTTTCAAAAATACATTGGGTATTGTAGATGACTCTTTTGCAAAAAAAGTAAAAAACACAGGAGATTCCCCTTCATTTGATTCATTTTCTGGACCAATTCCTTATCAAAAGCATGTCATTTATGTGCATTCAGTAAATCCAGAGACCAGAGACTCAATGATACATGGAAGGATTAAATAGTCATAAAAATGCCTTGAAGGATGCTCATATCAAATCAATCTATGCAATGATATTCAACCCAAGCATCTGGAAGAAATGAAGAAATAATGGCATCATGCAAAAGGTTGGCTTAAACACATAAGAATTAAAGCTACTGCTAATATTTACCCAAAATCTATTGAGTAGAGACAAAGTATGCATGATTTAAATAAGAAAGAAAATATGTCTTCCATTTCTGATCAAAAGGACCATCTTAAAGTTCAAATGGAAGAAATTGTGAGAGACACATTGGGTATTATTGATGATTCTTCTTCAAAGAAATTAAAAAAAAAAAGAGGTGGTTCCCCTTCAATTGATTCATTTTTTGGACCCATTCCCTGTTAAGAGTATGGAATTTCCATGCATTCAATAAATCCAAAGAATCGAGACTTAGAGATACATAGAAGGCTTAGACAGTCATAAAAATGCCTTGAATGATGCTCATAGGAAATCAATTCATGCAAAGATATTCAACCCAAGGATCTGGAAGAAGAAAAGAAACAATGACATGGTTAAAAAGTATGGAATATGAACAAAATCAATGAAGATACTGCTAAGATTTGGCCAAAATCTATTGAGCAGAGACGAACTATGGGTGATTTGAAAAAGGACAAAAATACATCTTCCATTTATAATCAAAAGGACCATCTTCAAGTTCAGATGGAAGAAATTGTCAAAGATACATTGGGTATTGTTCGCTACTCTTTTGCAAAGATAGGTTGGCTTCAACATAGAAGCATTTAAGCTACTACTAATATTTTCCCAAAATATATTGAGTAGAGACAAAGTATGGATGATTTGAATAAGAACGAAAAAATGGCTTCCATTTCTAATCTTAAAGATCATCTTCAAGTTCAAATGGAAGAAATTTTCAAAGATACATTGGGTATTGTAGATGACTCTTTTGCAAAGAAAATAAAAAACACAGGGGATTCCCCTTCATTTGATTCATCTTATGAACCAACTGCCTATCAAGAGCATGTCATTTATGTGCATTCGGTAAATCGAGAGACTCGAGACTCAGAGATACGTGGAAGGCTTAGATAGTCATAAAAATGCCTTGAATGATGCTCATATCAAATCAATCTATGCAAAGATATTCAACCCAAGCATCTGGAAGAAACAAAGAAACAATGGCATGGTGCAAAAGGTTGGCTTCGACACAGAAGCATTAAAGCTACTACTAAGATTTGCCCAAAATCTATTGAGCAAAGATAGAGTATGGATGATTTGAATAAGAACAAAAATATGTCTTCCATTTCTGATCAAAAGGACCATGTTCAAGTTCAAATGGAAGAAATTGTCAGAGATACACTAGGTATTGTTGATGACTCTTTTGCGAAGAAAGTGAAAAATAGAGGGGGCTTGTCTAAAGATGAAAGATCCCTTTTTGGTTTTGTGGGTGATTTCAAGGAATCTCTGTCGTGGTCCAAATAAATATTTTCTAACCAGAGTGGTTTTCCACCATGCAATGTGACCTCCCAAGAAATATTGTAGTCTTCATACTATCTTTCATCTAGGTTAGGTGTACCTATTTATTCTTTAATCTTCCCAAGCATACATGTGGACAATAGAATGGAATCAATGCATATTTAATGAAATCACTACTAACGTGCCTAACAATGCACCTAATTAAATCCTTAAGGATTAAGACAAAATAAAAAAGATTTTAGCAGATTGAAAAGTCACGAAACTTCCATAAGACATCTACACACTGTGATCAAGATTGTTGTAGTGCCTATAATTTTCTCACGATGCAAATGTTGCAGTTACCCATTACAGCAAAGGTGGAGTTGCTATCACCATCATTGAATTTGAACGCATTTTCTCATAGTCCTCACTATATAATCAACACACTATATATCCAAATGAAGAGAAGGAACACTTCCATTCATAGATATGGGTCAATGACCAATGTCTTCACTTCATTGATAATAGCAGACAAATGAACCTACTAGCAAAGGAAATGGTCAAAAATCTCAATTTAACCACTACACCACACTATAACTCAATTCAATATTCAAAGTCAACTATAACTCTAGATGAAGGGGATCTATAAAACTAGTTAGTTAGGTATTCGTTGTTATAAGGTTATCACATGCTATATTTCCCCCAAAGTGGGATGATGTTGTTCAAGATGAGCTCGTGCTTGTGCAAGAGGGAAAGTTAGAATGCACTAGCTTTCCCCACCAGTGGGATGATGTTGTTTGATATGCACTCCTCCTTGTGCAAGAGGGAAAGCTATCACTAGCTTTCCCCCACGGTGGGATGATGTTGTTCAATATGCACTCCTCCTTGTGCAAGATGGAAAGATATCATGCGCTAGATTTCCCACCAGTGGGATGATGTTCAAGATGCGCTCCTACTTGTGCAAGAGGGAAAACTATGCTATCTTTCCCACCAGTGGCATGATGTTGTTCAAGATGCACTCCTACTTGTGCAAGAGGGAAAACTATGCTTTCTTTCCCACCAGTGGGATGATGTTGTTTGAGATTCGCTCCTACTTTTGCAAGAGGGAAAGCTAGCACATGCTAGCGTTCCCCCACATTGGGATGATGTTGTCCTAGATGAGCTCGTGCTTGTGCAAGATAGAAATCTAGTATGCATTAGCTTTCCCCCATGATGGGATGATGTTGTCTTAGATGAGCTTGTGCTTGTACAAGAGGGGATGATGTTGTCCAAGATGAGCTTGTCCTTGTGAAAGAGTTAAATCTAGCATGAGCTATCTTTCCCCCATAGTGGGATGATGTTGTTCTAGATGAGCTCGTTCTTGTGCAAGTGGGAAAGCTAGTAGGTGCTAGCTTTCCCCCACGATGGGATGATGTTGTTCGAGATGAGCTCATGCTTGTGAAAGGGGTAAAGCTGGCACATGCTAGCTTTCCCCGATGGTGGGATGATGTTGTTTGAGATGAGATCGTGCTTGTGAAAGAGGGAAAGCAAGCACACGCTAGCTTTACCCCATTGTGGGATGATGTTGTTTGAGATGAGCTCCTTCTTGTGCAAGAGGGAAAGCTATCACACACTAGCTTTCCCCAATGATGGGATGATGTCGTTTGAGATGCACTCCTGCTTGTGTAAGAGGGAAAACTAGCACACGCTAGCTTTCCCCCGAAGTGAGATGATGTTTCCTGAGATGAGCTTGCGCTTGTGCAAGAGGGATAACTAGCACATGCTAGATTTCCCCCACAGTGGGATGATGTTGTCCAAGATGAGCTCGTGATTGTGCAAGAGGGAAAGCTAGAATGTACTAGCTTTCCCCCATGGTTCTTGAGATGCACTCCTGCTTGTGCAAGAGAGAAACCTCGCACTTGTACAAGAGGGAAAGCTAGCACATGCTAGCTTTCCCCCACAGTGGGATGATTTTTGTCCGAGATGAGCTCGTGCTTATGCAAGTGGGAAATCTAGCACATGCTAGATTTCCCCCACAATGGGATGATGTTGTCCAAGATGAGCTCGTGCTTGTGAATGGGGGAAAGCTAGCACATGCTAGTTTTCCCCAATGGTGGGATGATGTTGTTCGAGATGAGTTCATGCTTGTGCAAGAGGAAAAGCAAGCATGCACTAGCTTTCCCTCATTGTGGGATGATGTTGTCTGAGAGGAGCTCCTTCTTGTACAAGAGGGAAAGATACCATGTAGGGAAAGCTATCACACGCTAGCTTTCCCCAATGATGGGATGATGTTTTTTGAGATGCACTCCTGCTTGTGCAAGAGGGAAAACTAACACGTGATAGATTTCCCCATGGTGGGATAATTTTATCCGAGATGAGCTTGTGCTTGTGCAAGAGGGAAAAGCTAGCATGTGATAGATTTCCCCCATGGTGGAATGATGTTGTCCAAGATGAGCTCATGCTTGTGCAAGAGGGAAAGTTAGCACACGCTAGATTTCCCCCAAAGTGGGATGATGTTGTTCGTGATGAGCTCGTGCTTGTGCAAGAGGGAAAGTTAGCATGCACTAGCTTTCCCCACCAATGGGATGATGTTGTTTGAGATGCACTCCTACTTGTGAAAGAGGGAAATCTAGCACTAGCTTTCCCCCATGGTGGGATGGTGTTGTTCGAGGCACTCCTCCTTGTGCAAGATGGAAAGCTAGCATATCCTAGCTTTCCTACTATTGGGATGATGTTCTTCTAGATGTGCTCCTACTTGTGCAAGAAGGAAAGCTATGCTAGCTTTCCCACCAGTGGGATGATGTTGTTCGAGATGCACTCCTACTTGTGCAAGAGGGAAAGATAGCCCATGCTAGCGTTCCCCCACATTGGGATGATGGTGTCCTAGATGAGCTTGTGCTTGTGCAAGATAGAAATCTAGTGCATGTTAGCTTTGCCCCATAGTGGCATGATGTTGTCTGAGATGAGCTTGTGCTTGTGCAAGAGGGAATGATGTTGTCCGAGATGAGCTAGTCCTTGTGCAAGATTTAAAGATAGCATGAGCTATCTTTCCCCCATGGTGGGATGATGTTGTTCTAGAAGAGGTCGTACTTGTGAAAGAGGGAAAACTAACACGCGCTATCTTTCCCCCATGGTGGGATGATTTTAGTCCAAGATGAGCTCATTCTTGTGCAAGACGGAAAGCTACCACGCGCTAGATTTCCCCCACGATGGGATGTTTTTGTCTAAGATGAGATCGTGCTTGTGCAAGAGGGAAAGCTAGCACGTGCTAGCTTTCCTCCATGGTGGGATGATGTTTTCCTAGATGAGACCACGCTTGTGCAAGACGAAAATCTAGAATGTGCTAGCTTTCCCCCACGATGGGATGATATTGTTCAAGATGAGCTCGTGCTTGTGCAAGGGAGAAAGCTAGCCCATGCTAGCTTTCCTTGATGGTGGGATGATGTTGTTTGAGATGAGCTCGTGCTTGTGCAAGAGGGAAAGCAAGCATGTGCAAGCTTTCCCCCATTGTGGGATGATGTTGTCTGAGATGAGCTCCTTCTTGTGCAAGAGGGAAAGCTAGCCTATAGGGAAAGTTGTCACACGCTAGCTTTCCCCAATGATGGGATGATGTTGTTTGAGATGCACTCTTGCTTGTGCAAGAGGGAAAACTAACACGTGATAGATTTCCCCACTATGGGATGATTTTGTCCGAGGTCAACTCATGCTTGTGCAAGAGGGAAAAGCAAGCATGCACTAGCTTTCCCCCATGGTGGGATGATATTTTCCAAGATGATCTTGTGCTTGTTCTAGAGGGAAAGTTAGCACATGTTAGATTTCCCCCAAAGTGGGATGATGTTGTTCAAGATGAGCTCATTCTTGTGCAAGAGGGAAAGTTAGCATGCGCTATCTTTTCCTACCAGTGGGGTGATGTTGTTTGAGATGTGCTCATGCTTGTGAAAGAGGGAAAGATAGCACTAGCTTTCCCCCATGGTGGGATGATGTTGTTCGAGATGCACTCCTCCTTGTGTAAGATTGAAAGCTAGCATGCGCTAGCTTTCCTACCAGTGGGACGACGTTGTTCGAGATGCGCTCCTACTTGTGCAAGAGGGAAAGCTAGCCCACGCTAGCGTTCCCCCACATTGGGATGATGGTGTCCTAGATGAGCTCGTGCTTGTGCAAGATAGAAATCTAGTGCACGTTAGCTTTCCCCCATGGTGGCATGATGTTGTGTGAGATGAGCTCGTGCTTGTGCAAGAGGGAACGATGTTGTCCGAGATGAGCTCATCCTTGTGCAAGAGTTAAAGCTAGCATGAGCTATCTTTCCCCCATGGTGGGATGATGTTGTTCTAGATGAGGTCGTACTTGTGAAAGATGGAAAACTAACATGGGCTAGCTTTCCCCCACGGTGGGATGATTTTTTTCTGAGATGAGCTCGTTCTTGTGCAAGACAAAAAGCTACCACGTGCTAGCTTTCCCCCACGGTGGGATTTTTTTGTCTGAGATGAGATCGCGCTTGTGCAAGAGGGAAAGCAAGCATGTGCTAGCTTTCCTCCACGGTGGGATGATGTTTTCCCAGATGAGACCGCGCTTGTGCAAGATGAAAAGCTAGCACGCAGTAGCTTTCCCCCACGATGGGATGATATTGTTCGAGATGAGATTGTGCTTGTGCAAGGGGGAAAGCTAGCCCATGCTAGCTTTCCCTGATGGTGGGATGATGTTGTTCGAGATGAGCTCATGCTTGTGCAAGAGGGAAAGCAATCATGTGCAAGCTTTCCCCCATTGTCAGATGATGTTGTCTGAGATGAGCTCCTTCTTGTGCAAGAGGGAAAGCTAGCCTGTAGGGAAATTTGTCACACGCTAGCTTTCTTCAACGATGGGATGATGTTGTTTGAGATGCACTCTTGCTTGTGCAAGAGGGAAAACTAACACGTGATAGATTTCCCCACTATGGGATGATTTTGTCCAAGATCATCTCGTGCTTGTTCAAGAGGGAAAAGCAAGCACGTGCTAGATTTCCCCCATTGTGGAATGATGTTTTCCAAAATGATCTTTTGCTTGTTCCAGAGGGAAAGTTAGCACATGTTAGATTTCCCCCAAAGTTGGATGATGTTGTTCGAGATGAGCTCGTGCTTGTGCAAGAGGGAAAGTTAGCACGTGCTAGCTTTCCCCACTAGTGGGTGATGTTGTTTGAGATGCACTCGTGCTTGTGAAAGAGGGAAAGCTAGCACTAGCTTTCCCCCATGGTGGGATGATGTTGTTCGAGATGCACTCCTCCTTGTGCAAGATGGAAAGCTAGCATGCACTATCTTTCCCACTAGTGGGATGATGTTGTTTTAGATGTGCTCCTACTTGTGCAAGAGGGAAAACTATGCTAGCTTTCCCACCAGTGGGATGATGTTTTTCGAGATGCACTCCTACTTGTGCAAGAGTGAAAGCTAGCACATGCTAGCGTTCCTCCACATTGGGATGATGTTGTCCTAGATGAGCTAATGCTTGTGCAAGATAGAAATCTAGTACGCATTAGCTTTCCCCCATGGTGGGATGATGTTGTCTGAGATGAGCTCATGCTTGTGCAAGAGGGAATGATGTTTTCCAAGATGAGCTCGTCCATGTGCAAGAGTTAAATATAGCACGAGCTATCTTTCCCCCATGGTGGGATCATGTTGTTCTAGATGAGGTCATACTTGTGCAAGAGGGAAAGCTAACACGTGCTAGCTTTCCCCCACGGTGGGATGATGTCTGTCTGAGATGAGCTCGTGCTTGTGCAAGACGGAAAGCTACCACATGATAGCTTTCCCCCACGGTGGGATGTGGTTGTCCGAGATGAGCTCGTGCTTTTGCCAGAGGGAAAACTAGGACACGCTAGCTTTCCCCCACAGTGGGATCATGTTGTCCGAGCTAAGCTCATGATTGTGAAAGAGGGAAAGATAGCATGTGCTAGCTTTCCCCCATGGTGGGATGATTTTTTCTGAGATGATCTCGTGCTTGTGCAATAGGGAAATCTAGTATGAACTGCCTTTCCCCCGTGGTGGGATGATGTTTTCTGAGATGAGCTTGTGCTTGTGCAAGAGGAAAAGCTAGCATGTGATAGCTTTCCCCCATGGTGGGATGATGTTTGTCCGAGATGAGCTTGTTCTTGTGTAAGTGGGAAAGAAAGCACGTGCTATATTTCCCCCACAATGGGATGATGTTGTCTGAAATGAGCTCGTGCTTATGCAAGGGGGAAAGCTAGCACATGCTAGCTTTCCCCGATGGTGGGATGATGTTGTTTGAGATGAGCTCGTGCTTGTGCAAGAGGGAAAGCAAGAACGCGGTATCATTCCACCACTGTGGGATGATGTATGAGATGAGCTCCTTCTTGTGTAAGAGGGAAAGCTAGCCTATAGGGAAATCTATCACACAATATCTTTCCCCAACGATGGGATTATGTTGTTTGAGATGCACTCCTACTTGTTCAAGAGGGAAAACTAACACGTGATAGATTCCCCCACATTGGGATGATTTTGTCCTTCCATCCATAGGTTGAGTTACCTTCTCAAACGATGGTTACCAATATATTAGATTCTTGAAGGCTAAGGAGTTTTAGCAAGTCAAAGGATAAGATAGATGCAAAGCTAGAGGGATTTGATGGCTTGTTTTCAACATGTCTCTAGGATTGAATACATTGTGTGCTAATGGTGAAGTCATCTGGATGAAGTTGGAATGTAAGAGTTTCTGCAAGTTTACATATTCCACAACATGGATGAAGACTTCCAAGTAGTGGACTATACAGATGATGAAACGTAGGGAGAGGAGGTTTGGTCATATACAATGAATGGGTCCCTAGGGAAATTTTTCTAGGGTAAAAATGGTGGTGACTTAGATGAGGGATCAAGAACTATGGATATAGAATCAAAAGTGGGTATAATAAGTGACGTATAGCCTCCATTGGATCACATGAGATATAATTATGATTCAAGTTCCAAATCCATAAGACCAAAGACCGATCCAATGGTCTCAAGCTATGATAGTTGACATGTTGTCAGAAATTTGGAAGGAGATGCATTCAAGAATAGTATTGTAGACTTGATTGTGCCATATGAGGAGGGTATCCCAACCACAAGGTCGAGATAAGGTTTTTCTTCCTTAAAATTTCATATTAGGTTTCCCCATTCTACAAAGTCTAGTAATCACTTATTAGCTCCCTCAAATAATTGGGACAAAGTTGAACTAGAATGTGGGGTGATGTCAACATAGGCCTATGGAAAAATGTTTCTCATGCCATCAAATGGGAAAGTAAAAGGCATACAATTTCGATGAGCACCACATATCCTATACTCAATTCAGAAACATACTGATGATGAAATGTTATTTCGATGAGCACCCAATGAATCTAGAAATGACAGTATTGAGCTAACATAATACTTGTGAAGTATACAATAACCAGAAGGAAACATAATCTCAGCAACTTGGAAATTCTGAAGTAGAAGTTTGATTCACATATATCAACGATGTCTGTGAGAGTATTAGTAAAATGTGGAAGAAACAAAACATCAATATATTTTAAAATAAGCATATTACCAACATCTACACCTTTAATGGAAGCACAAGCTCAATTATTCAATGGTGATTTTGATGGATGCAAAAATATCCACTGACAATCCACATGAGTACTTGTATTATTCAACAACAAACATATTTTCATTTCCAAAACATGTTTTCTTAAATATGCATACATCTGTTGCAAAGTTTTATAGGTAAAATTTTCACATCTGGAAACTAAAACTTTGATTATGCTTAATGGAAAGAAGTCTCTCGAAAATTGTCAAACTATGTATAGAAAAACAACAAAGGATAAACAAAGTATTTGAATGGAAAATTAATTGTAATGGGGAAAAGTCGCTTATTAGGTTCCCTATCAAATACCCATGCTCATCACCTGGATCTAATAAAGTCTGGTAAAGAGCTCTTGGATTCCTTAGAAACACTGGTTGGTAGGAAGGAATATAACACAATTTTTTTTGTTAACAGAGCTATTTGATCTAAAAATGCCAAATAACTAAAATATGTTGGAGAAAAAACAATTTGAGGTCAGTTTGAGATCATTGTTATCATAGTTAACAAAATTTTGAGTCAAGTAGAGGATGAATATGTAACTTGCGATGTATTGTTAAAGGGTTTTCCCCCTAAATACAGTGTATTATTTACATTTAGGAAAATATTTAACACAGTTTAGAATTTTTTATTTCAAATGTCATTGTGGAGGGAAAATCGACTATTGAAGATGATGAAATAGCAGATCATGTTTTTTTTCTTCCAAAAATGTAGAACAAACAATAAAAGCACTAAAGAATTGGCTAGCACAATTAATGAAAAGGCATGTTATTATTGTGGAAAGTGAAGGCATGTTGCTTGGAATTGCAAACTTCATATTTTTGAGTTTTAGTTAAAGGGGAGACAACAAAAGATGAAAATAGTATCATCATCCATGATATTGAGGTAGAATAGGTTGGTGTTTACACTGGTGATGACTAGTTGTTTTGATTAGCTTCTTAAATGGTAGTTTCTTAAACACAGTCTTTTGACATGTGTAACTTCAAAAGGACTTTCTTAGCATGCACAATTTTCTAACTGAATACCATTTTCATCGCTAGGGTGATGGCTCCCTAATGGAGAACCAAAGGATAGTTCAATATTTGTTGAAGGAGAAGAACATATAAACTTGTGTGCACAGAATAATAAGTGTTAGACATAACATGTAACTAGGTCACCTACCTAGTGAACCAATGAGCATCCTGATTGATTACACAAATACCTTGGTGGTTGGAGGTGGACCCATATAGTTATAGTCCTCTTTTGTTAGACTTTTGGAAATTTGATATTAAGGCGATAAAATCTATTTTTCACGTCAAAAAGGGTTGTGAGAATACTAACATGAAAAGTGAACTCAGGAATAAAAATGTCAATAATAATGCAAAGACGCTTCCAATTTTAATAGACACCTTATCAATAATTCTTGTATATATGTATTCTTCCTTTATCTAACATAAATGACTGTCATATAGATCCTCTAAATTTATTTGAGCAATTGAATCATGGACAACATCACATTCAAATCAAGATGATGACTTATGAAAATTAGAATGGACTCTCAAGTATAGAGAGAAATAGACAACAATGAGCATGACAATTTGATGGAGCTGAAACAACTTGCAAAGATGACCAAAGACTCTCAATTGTATAGAACAATGCTTCAAATGGAATATTTTGCATAAGTTGTTAAGGTTTATTTCATTTACAATATGATAAGGTAGGCATCCAAATGTTGAAAGGCACCCTATATTTTCGAGCACCCATTTACTCCAGGGTAATGTCTAATGTTGTAAAAAAACATGCTCCATAGGTTGTTCATCCAAACCTGTGTAGTACTCTTCTACACCATCATTAATAATGCCAACATTCAGTGCAAACTCCCCATCGATATCACACTTAAAACAAAGTTTCTTCTTGTGACGACCATGTCCTCAAGGTGAATTTATGATTTTTTGTTCGACCATTGTCCTTTGAAATCCATCCATCGGTCTAGTTACCTTATCAAACAATGGTTACCAACAGAGTATATTCTTGAAGGCTAAGGAGTTTTAGCAAGTCAAAGGATAAGATAGACACAAAGATGGAGGGATTTGATGGCTTGTTCTCAACATGTCCCTGGAATTGAATACATTGTGTGCTAATGGGGAAGTCAACTGGATGAAGTTGGAATGTATGATTTTCTGCAAGTTTACATCTTCCACAGCATGGATGGAGACTTCCAAGTAGTGGACTATACAGATGATGAAACGTAGGGATAGGATGTTTGGTCATATCCAAGGAATGGGTCCCTAGGGAAATTTTTCTAGGGTAAAAATGGTGGTGACTTAGATGAGGGATCAAGAACTATGGATACAAAACTATAGATCGATCAGTTGTCTTCGCAGCCTCTCCTACTCAGCAACTCCTACCTCACTGGCTTGATTGTGCTTTCCAATATCTACATCATTCATACATTTTTGAAAACAAAGAATTATGGAAGGCCATCCCTAACAATGAAAGTAGTTGTGAGGTCATTCAAAATGAACCCCTCAAGCCTGAGGAGACTATATATGTAGGAAATAATGGAACTCATGAAGGCTTGACTCCTATTGGGAGTTCATTTTCCTTGAGTACTGGAGGTGACAAAGAAAAACAAGAAGAGGAGTAGTTGCGGATGAAGGTGGTTGAAGCCATCTCCATCAAAAATAGGACACCTAGATCTTCAATGAACGTTAAAATAAATGTCCATCATCCTAATAAAGAAGATATGAGGTCTGTTGGGTTACTTAGTGGACTTCAAAAGGTTTTTGCTTGGTTTAATGTGGATCTTTGTGGTTTTGATCCAGGTCTGGTTCAGCGTACTATGAAAACAGCTAGGCAAAAACAAAAACTTGTTAACTCTGCATTGAAAGCAACCTTCCAAAGGGAGTTGGGAGATTTCTTAAGGACTGAAATGTTTTTTTTAGTCCACCATGAAGGGGTTTCGAATTGGGAACCTACTTCAAAGACCCCTGATAATTTTAGGACTTGTGCTAGACTTCAAACTTTCAGGCAAGAAATTATAAGAAATTCTTTCCCTCCTTTCAATATGGGAATGCTTCAGCAACATATCGTAGAGTTAGACTTGGAGCCTTTACTTGATAGTTTCTCTGGCTTATTTGATACAAGTATCACTTTGAGAAGGCCTATACACATAACCTTGGATGAGTTGTCTAGTCTCCATGCGTATCTTGATGATCTAGTCATACCCATCAAAGGGTTGATAGCTACATCAGGATTTCGAGTGTTAAGCCATTTCCAGCTTACTTTTGACTTGAACACTAACTCAGAAATTTTAAAAGAATTATAGAGACAATGGTTTTCCCACACCATTAGCAATCCTCGTTTGAAATATTGTGAGGGGCCAATGTGAAATATCTTTCGCTAATGGTATTCTTCTGTATACTAGTAGTTTAGCTCTTCTTTCAAATTTTGTGCTTCTTTTCTGCTTTACAACACTTTGATTTCCACTTTCTGAGTTGAGTTTTATTTTCCCTGATGTTGTTTTGATTTCTGCATTATTATTTTTGTTGGATTTTTGGTCTTTATCATCTTTTAGAGTGCCTGAATTAGGATGTAGGATCATGTTTTCTAAAGTGACACTCCTGCAAGCATTGTTAGTCTATAAAAATCAAGCTTACACAGTTGTTATGATGTCGTCTCTAAAGGATCCTTGGAAATTGCTATATTTTTTTTACTGCTGTGAAGATTCATGATTTCTACCTTATAGGCATATATTTGTTCTGTTTTGCAGGCAGTTGCAGAAATAATTGTTTCAAGACACTTTGCATCCAATAGAATAAGGCCTGTAAGTTTTGTATTTAATTTATTAGTAAGTTCATATTATTAGTAGGTTCTTTTTGGATTTATTCTAGTTGTTTTTATTTATTTATTTTCTATGAAATGGGAGAATTGGTGAAAAGCATCTCTATTTTTCTATTGTTTGCCATTGACTGGCTTATTTTTGTGGCAGCCCAAACATCTTGCCCATTTTCTTGCTTCTTGCTGACATGAATGATGAAGCAAGTTCCCCCCAACAGTTACTTTGTTGTAGTATTCTAACCCTTATTGTGGATGATTTGCTTGCTTATGGATACCTTTTTAATTCCATTGTTTATGATGTATTGTCAATATCGTACACCCATTAAGGTTTGGAAAACTACAAACTTTATATTCCATTCTCTATTATTAACGCACCTCCACTTCTTTTTAGTTGGTACCTTTTACAAACTCAATATTCCGGTAACTCTAATTTGTATTTCCTTAATTCAAAGAGTGGGCATCAATGAAAAACTAGAAGATTGAAAGTTAGATGAAAAGGCTTTTGGGATTTACATGAGTTTATGTGATTAGCATCCTTTTTCTATGTGGATTATCTATGTGCATCTCATCTTTCTAAAATACTCTATATGGTTTTGTTTTCCATCTTATACACTCCATTTAAATTTTTTGATCAAAATATTCTTGATATTTCCAGTAGTGTTGAATGATACCATTTATGTTATTTCCAATAATATTTTGGTAGAAGCTAAAGGTGCTTAGTTTGAAGTCATTCTTATCTTTATGTTTCATCTATTCACTGAGGTTTTATGAAGGGATGGACAAATACATTAGTTAATGTGATAAATTTTCTTTCGATTTTGCTAGCTCTTTATGAGGTTGTATTTTTCTTTTTGTTTGAGATGACAGGCACTTCTAGCTTCCCTTGCTGAAATTTGTAGTATGTGGTTACTCTATGGATTAGATCCTCCAAATGGAATTATGCAAATAGGTTTCCATACAGCTCTTTGGATTTATAAGTAAGTCATTTCACCTTATCATATTTTGTAGGTGCCTTGGAATATTCTTTGACTTTGTGTTTTGAAGGTTTATAATTGATCTATCTTTTTCTTTGTTATTAATTTTTTTTTGTCTTTTCTTGTAAAATACATTCTAGTTCAATTCCATATTTAGCAAGAATTTTGTTTGTCAATGGATGTATTGCATAAATGAGTGTGCTAAAATTTCCAAAAGTAGTATTGTGGATTCAAAGATGAAACCCAAATAGATTTTGGTTGGATGAATGTAAAGACACCTTTCAAAAGTGAAAAATCAGAGGATTTGTTGATGTTATGATTCTTAGGTTCTTTACACCTTTTTATGTTTGCTGAAGAGTAATCTTACATGCCTCACAATACAAGTTCTTAGGAGAGATCCATGCAAATGCACCTTGTACAACACAAATTCTTACAAGGCCCATTATAAGGCATTAGCATATAGAATAGATGACCTATAGCCTCCATTGGATCACATGAGATATAATTATGATTCAAGTTCCAAATCCACAAGACCAAAGATTGATCCAATGGTCTCAAGCTATGATAGTTGACATGTTGTCAGAAACTTGGAAGGAGATGCATTCAAGAATAGTATTGTAGACTTGATTGTGTCATATGAGGAGGGTATCCCAACCACAAGGTCGAGATAAGGTATTCCTTCATTAAAATTTGAGGTTAGGTTTCCCCATTCTACAAAGTCTAGTAATCACTTATTAGCTCCCTCAAATAATTGGGATGAAATTGAACTAGAATGTGGGGTGATGTCAACACAGGCCTACGGAAAAATGTTTCTCATGCCATCGAATGGGAAAGTAAAAGGCATACAATTTGTAGGTTCTAACCTGGATTTAGAGACACTTAGTGGTGGAAATAGAGAGAAGGATCTCAATGTGGTGTCTCAAGGGGGAAAGAGCTCAAAGAAGAGAAGGAAAGTGGTCAAGAAGAAGGTGGCATCAGTCAATATGGTGGTGGGTTAAGATCCGGCAGTATCACATGTATTGAAAATTTCTAGCAAGGTCCTAATTGGAATTTTTTTCATGTGGCATATAGTAGATGATACTTTAAATGCCTAGATGCAAGAATTATGGAAATTAATTATCATATATGGACTGTCTTATTACATTATGATGAGAAGGTGGCTTGCATTTTTCTTTTGGTCTGAAGAGGATTCCCATAGGACCTTAAAGGGTATATAATTTTGGGAGTCCTCTTTTCTATCATTAAAACCTTGACACCCTTGTTTCAACCCAAAGACATAATCAAATTTCGAAGTGTTGATTTGGGTTAAGGTGTTGGGACTTCCCTTGGTATTTTGGACTGATAAATTCATGGAGATGTTAAAGAATAAATTAGGTAATTTTATTTTAGTAGACTCTTCTTACAAGAATTGTGTTCTTCATAAAACCTTTTAAGACATAAAGGTCACATTTACTCTAGGGTGATGTGTAAAGTTGATAGCAAGCATGCTCCATAGATTGTTCATCCAAACCTGTCCAGTACTGTTCTATAACATAATTAATAATGTCAATATTCAGTGCAAAATTCCCATCACTGTCACACTTAAAACAGATTTTTTGGTTGTCAGGACTATGTTCCAGCCTTATTTCATCAATCAGATCATTGCTATTATCATTATTACTAGGGTCAATCACAAATAACTTTAAAAACCTATCACTTCTCTATTCAGATCTATCATTTAAATCAGGGTTGACATCGTCATAAATTCCCCAATCATACTTGGTTCTAACTCATATGGAATCTCCAGGATGAGACATGTTGGTACACCCAGGAATATCAAGGATCAAGGTTTGTTGTTCTTCTGGAACAACAAGGATCTCATCATCAAAAATATTCAAAAATGTGCAGTGATCTATCTCTTTGCAATGTTCTTAGACCATGTCAAAATCTAGGTCACTTTCTTCAATGGTAGCTTCATCTATGTGGCCAGCAATGCTACCCTCTTTAAATTATGGGCACAACCCTGTACTAGAGAATGTACCATTTGTTTGTATTTCATATTCCCCCATGAGAAGATATGTGCCCTCATCGCTAGGCCAGCTGATATCAAAACACAACCCCCAAAGTACGATTTGTCTAAACTTAGCTTGTAATTCTAGGTTTTTCCTATCAAACCAATTTTTTGTTACTTCATGAACTTGAAATCCTTTGTGTCCAATATTGTAGACATTATCTTCTATTTGCATCTCGCCATTCGATGTGAGAAAGGCCTTGTTATTGTCACCATCCAGATTGAAAAGAAACAGATATTCAGAATGAAACCAATCATATCTGTTATACTCATCTTTACAAGTGCTATGGTTGCTATCGTCCTTATTTTTTGCCAAAACAAATTGATGAGAAGGTGTCCCTTTGGCTTGAAAACATTGGTTGGATCCTAATTCATTCAAAATTCCACCAACATGACTACTAGTAGAAAAAAATGTTTTTACCTCTATTTTATCACACAAATCTGTTAAATAAAAGGATTTGTTCCCATTTCCTCCTCTGCAAAGGTTTTCCTATTTTGGACTAAATGAAGAATCTGAATGGAGGATTGTGTCATGCCAATTCCATGGCCAGAATATTGATCAAGAGATATTCCTTTGAAATGACTCTCAACTCCTAGCTCATTGTTCTTTTCTTCATTTCCATTCTCCTTGCTCATGTCATAATGAGGTTCACCATTAAAAATCACAGAAAAAAGACCTCTTCTTGAGTGAAATAAGATATATTCATCCAACTCATGCAGATTAGATACCATTTCTCTTTTCAAATTGAAATTACAAAATGGTTTGATATTTGACCTTTATTCATTTCTTATTTCACAAGCTTCTTCCTTAATGGTGTCAATTTCGAGGGTTTCAAGGAAACCATGACTTATGTCTTTGTTTGTTGGCTACTCTTCTAACATGGCAGAGTCTTGTAACGATCCTAGTGGATGTTCTAGTGTAAGTTCCTCATCCATCAAGCTCCACACATTATTACATAATTGATTCTTGAAATCATTAAGTGAAGGGGTAATGTATACAACTCTCAAAATATTTTTATTGTTGAAGATCTATGCTACACAGATTGAATTATGAACCTGAGGCAGATGTTCCCTTGAATACATTAACAATAAATCTGGGCCACAAAACCAATCCCCTACACCATTAGAAATAAGGGAACCTTAAACCTCCCTAGCCAGCATGACAGGGATAGGTAGTTTTGATACCTTCAAGTTTTATTCCTACATTAAAAACAAATATTCCTCATTTTGGTGAATGTTGTCAGTACTCTAAGCATTTTTGACAAGAATTAGGCTAAGTGATTGGGCTTCTATCTAGATATGTCTAAATTCTTCCCCTTTACCATCTCAGGCCATAAAGTGTAGGGACTAAGATGCACTAAGTTAGAAACATATTTTTGTAGTGGTTTAAATAGAGCTTTTCTTTGAGGTTTGATGAGATTATGCTAGGACATTTGGCTCTGTTGTGTGCTAGTCTATAACATTTCATAGGCACACCAACATGGTTGAATGCTTCATTTATACTCTAAATAATGAACAATTTTATTCCAAAAAATGAACTTCCTCTTCCTATTATTATCTTATTGAGATGAATTTTAATACAAATTGCGAATATTAAGACAAACAAATATGCAAATTACCACGATGGGACAATGTTGTCTGATATGAGCTTCTTCTTGTGCAAGAGGGAAAGATAAAACACACTAGATTCCACCCACAGTGGAACGATTTTGTCCGAGATGAGCTCATGCTTGTGCAAGAGGGAAAACTAGCACGTGCTAGCTTTCTTGCATGATGTTGTCCGAGATGAGATCCTGCTTGTGCAAGAGAGAATGCTAGCACGTGTTAGCTTTCCCCCATGGTTGGATTATGTTCTCTGAGATGAGCTCTTGATTGTGCAAGAGGGAAAGCTAGCACACACTAGATTTCCCCCACAGTGAGATGATGTTGTCTGAAATGAGCCTGTGCTTGTACAAGAGGGAAAACTAGCATGCGCTAGCTTTCCTCACCAATGGGATGATGTTGTTTGAGATGTGATCCTGCTTGTGTAAGAGGGAAAGCTAACACAAGTCAGATTTCCTTGAAAATGGAATGATGTTCAAAAAATGCACTTGTGTTTGTGAAAAAAGGAAAGCTAGCGAGTGCTATCTTTCCCCCATGGTGGGATCATGTTGTCCGAGATGAGCTCATGCTTATGCAAGAGGGAAAGCTAGCATGTGCTAGCTTTCCTCTGTGGTGGGATGATGTTGTCCAAGATGAGCTCATGCTTGTGAAAGAGGGAAAGCTAGCACATGTTATATTTCCCGCTCAGTAGGATGATGTTTATCCAAGATGAGCTCGTTCTTGTGCAAGAGGGAAAGCAAGCAGGCGCTAGCTTTCCCCACGATGGGATGATGTTGTCCAAGATGAGCTTGTACTTGTGCAAGAGGGAGAACTAACACGTGATGGATCTCCCCACAGTGGGATGATTTTGTCCGAGATGAACTCGTGCTTTTGCAAGAGGGAAAAGATAGGATGTGTGTTAGCTTTCCCCCATGGGGGGATGATGTTGTCTGAGATGAGCTCGTGCTTGTGCAAGAAGGAATGATGTTTTCCAAGATGAGCTCGTCCTTGTGCAAGAGTTAAAGCTAACATGAGCTATATTTCCCCCATGGTGGGATGATGTTGTTATAGATGAGGTTGTACTTGTGCAAGAGGGAAATCTAACATGCGCTAGCTTTCCCCCATAGTGGGATGACGTTTTTCCGATATGAGCTCATTCTTGTGAAAGATGAAAAGCTACCACATGCTAGCTTTCCCCCACGGTGGGATGTTGTTGTTCGAGATGAGATAGTGCTTGTGCAAGATAGAAAACTAGCATGCAATAGATTTCCCCCATGGTAGGATGATGTTGTTCGAGATGAGCTCATGCTTGTGCAAGAGGGAAAACTAGCACACGCTAGATTTCCCCCACAGTGGGATGATGTTGTCCAAGATGAGCTCGTTCTTGTACAAGAGGGAAAGCTAGTACGTGCTAGCTTTCCCCCATGGTGGGATGATTTTTTCCAAGATGATCTCATGCTTGGACAAGAGGGAAAACTAGCACATGCTAGCTTTTCCCATCAGTGGGATGATTTTGTCCGAGATGAGCTCGTGCTTGTGCGAGAGGGAAAGTTGGCACGCACTAGCTTTCCCCATGGTGAGATGATGTTGATATGAGCTCTTGCTTGTGCAAAAAGGAAAAATAGCACGCGCTAGATTTCCCCACTAGTGGGATGATGTTGTTTGAGATGTGCCCCTACTTGTGTAAGAGGGAAAGCTAGCATGCACTAGCTTACCCCCATGGTGGGATGATGTTGTTCAAGATGCACTCCTTGTGCAAGAGGGAAGGCTAGGATGTGCCAACTTTCCCCACCAGTGGGATGATGTTGTTTGATATGTGTTGTTGCTTATGCAAGAGGAAAAGCTAGCATGCACTAGCCTTCCTCAATGGTGGTATGATGTTGTCCAATATGATCTTGTGCTTGTGTAAGAGGGAAATCTAGCACGCATTAACTTTCCCCACTAGTGGGATGATGTTGTTAGAGATATCCTCCTACTTGTGCAAGAGGGAAAGCTAGTGCTAGATTTCCTTCACAATGGAATGATGTTCTAAATGTGCTTGTGCTTGTGTAAAAAGGAAAGCTACCATGCACTAGCTTTCCCCCATGGTAGGAGGATGATGTCTGAGATGAGTTGGTTCTTATGCAAGAGGGAAATCTATCATGCGCTAGCTATCCCCCATGGTGGGATGATGTTCTCAGAGATGAGATCGTGCTTGTGCAAGAGGGAAATCTACCATGCGCTAGCTTTCCCCCATGGCAGGATGATGTTGTTCGAGATGAGCTTGTGCTTGTGCAAGAGGGAAAGATAGCATGTTATAGATTTCCCCCACAATGGGATGATGTTGTCTGAGGTGAGCTCATGCTTGTGCAAGAGGGAAAGCTAGTACCAACTATCTTTGCCCACTAGTGGGATGAAGTTGTTCGAGATATGTTCTTGCTTGTGCAAGAGGGAAAGATAGCACGAGTTGGATTTTCCCCATGGTGGGATGATGTTGTTTGAGATGCACTCTTGATTTTGCAAGAGGGAAAACTAGCTTTCCCCATCGATGGGATTATGTTGTTCAAGATGTGCTCCTACTTATGAAAGAGGGAAAGATAGAATGCACTAGAATTCCACCACGATGGGATGATGTTGTCCTAGATGAGTTCATGCTTGTGCAAGAAGGAAAGCTAGCACATGTTAGCCTTCCCACATAGTGGGATGATGTTGTCCGAGATGAGCTTATGCTTTTGCAAGAGGGAAAGATAGCATGCGCTATCTTTCCCTAATGCTGGGATGATGTAGTCCAAGATGAGCTTGTGCTTGTGCAAGAGAGAAAGCTAGCATGAACTAGCTTTCCCCTGTGGTGGGATGATGTTGTCTGAGATGAGCTTGTTCTTGTGCAAGAGGAAAATCTAGCACACGCTAGATTTCCCCCATGGTGGGATGATGTTTGTCTGAGATGAGCTTGTGCTTGTGCAAGTGGGAAATCTAGCACACGCTAGCTTTCCCCCATGATGGGATGATATTGTCTGAGATGAGCGCATTCTTATGCAAAGGGTAAAGCTAGCACATGCTAGCTTTCCCCGATGGTGGTATTTTGTTGTCCGATATGAGCTCATGCTTGTGCAAGAGGGAAAGAAAGCATGCGCTAGCTTTACCCCGTTGTGGGATGATGTTGTCTGAGATGAGCTCCTTCTTGTGCAAGAGGGAAATCTAGCATGTAGGGAAAGCTATCGCACGCTAGCTTTTCCCAACGATGGGATGATGTTGTTTGAGATGCACTCCTACTTGTGTGAGAGGGAAAGCTACAATGCACTAGCTTTCCCCAATGGTGGGATGATGTTTTTTGAGATGCGCTCTTTCTTGTGCAAGAAGGAAATATAGAACGCGCTAGCTTTCCCCCAGAATAGGATGATGTTGATCGAGATGTGCTCCTACTTGTGCAAGAGAGAAAACTAGCACGCGCTAGCTTTTCCCCATGGTGGGATGATGTTTTTCGAGATGCACTCCTACTTGTGCACGAGGGAAAGCTAGCACATGATAGCTCACCCCCATAGTGGGATGATGTTCAAGATGTGTTCCTACTTGTGCAATAGGGAAAGCTAGGATGTGATAGCTTATGCCCATGATGGAATGATGTTCAAGATGTTCTAGCTTTCCCTCATAGTGGGATGATGTTGTTTGAGATGTGCTTGTGCTTGTGCAAGAGGGAAATTTAGTGTGCACTAGATTTCCCTCATAGTGGAATGATGTTGTTCAAGATGAGCTTGCACTTTTTCAGGAGGGAATGCCAACATGCACTAGTTTTCCCCCACGATAGAATTATTTTTTAGATGCGTCTATGCTTGTTCAAGATGAGCATGTGCTAGCTTTCCTCCACCATGGAATGATGTTGTTAGAAATGTGATTGTGTATGTGTAAGAAGGAAAACTAGCATATGCTAGATTTACTCCACAATGTAATGATGTTGTTCGAAATGTGCTTGTGCTTGTGCAATAAGGAATGCTAGCATGCACTAGATTTCTTCCATAGTAGAATGATTTCGAAAGCTAACATTCGTTAGCTTTCCTCCAAAGTGGAATGATGATGTTCAAAATGCTTCTGTGCTTGTGCAAGAAGGAAAACTAGCACACACTAGCTTTCCTCTACAGTGGAAAAATGTTGTTCAAAATGCGATTGTGCTTGTGCAAAATGGAAATTTAGCACGTGTTAGCTTTCCTACACAGTGGAATGATGCTCGAAATGAACTTGTGTTTGTGCAAGATGGAAAGCTATCACAAGTTAGATTTTCTACACAATGGAATATGTTGTTCAAAATGCGCTTGTTCTTATGCATGGAGGAAGATAGCACGTGCTAGATTTCTTCCACAGTAGAATGTCATTGTTTGAAATGCACTTGTACTTGTGCAAAAAGAAAGCTAACATGGGTTAGTTTCCCTCCACAGTGGTATGTTTTTTTTTGAAATGTGCTTGTACTTGTGCAAGAAGGAAAGCTAACACGTGCTAGTTCCCCCCACAATGAAATTTTGTTGGTTGAAATGTGCTTGTTCTTGTGAAAGAAGGAAAACTAGCATGTGCTAGCTTTCCCCCATAGTGGAATGATGTCGTTTGAAATGTGTTTGTGCTTGTATACAAAAGAAAACTAGTATGTGTTAGCTTTCCACCATAGTGGAATGATGTTTTTCAAATGTTCTTGTATTTGTGCAAGAAGGAAAGCTATCACATGCTAGCTTCCCCCACAGTAGAATGACATTGTTCAAAATGCACTTGTTCTTGTGCAAAAAGGAAATCCAACACATGCTAGATTTCCCCCACAATAGAATGATGTTGCTTGAAATGTGTTTCTGCTTGTGCAAGAAGAAAAACTAGTAGGTGCTAGCCTTACCCTACAATGGAATGATATTGTTTGAAATGCAATTTTGCTTGTGTAAGATGGAAAACTAGTACGTGCTATCTTTCCTCTACAATGGAATGATGTTATTCGAAATGTGCTTATGCTTGTGGAAGAAGGAAAACTACCACACACTAACTTTCCTCCACAATGGAATGATGTTCAAAATGCACTTGTGCTTGTGCAAAAAGGAAAACTAACACGCTCCATCTTTCCTCCATGGTGGAATGATGTTGTTCGAAATGCCCATGTGTTTGTGCAATAAGGAAAACTACCATGCATTAGCTTTCCTACATAGTGGAATGTTGTTGTTCGAAATGCACTTGTGCTTGTGTAAGTAGGAAAGCTAGCACACACTAGCTTTCCTCCATAGTATGATGTTGTTTGAAATGTGCTTGTGCTTGTGCAATAAGGAAAGTTATATACTCTAGTATTAATTCAAAAGGTTGAATTGGTTTGCAGTGATTTTTGCAAGTTCATATCTAACATTTAAATACTACCCAAGTCTTGGCATGATGAAAAAACATTTGTGGAAATTTGAAGTTTTGATTGATGGGATAATAAGTTTATTTGCATCGTAATAAGCTATTTGGAGACATCTATACATCCACCATGTGAATTATCCTATATTTGTAATGGCGACATAATGGTTTCACAACTTGAAAGACATGGTTGATTGGCATTCCAATGTTGAGCTACAAAAAAAGCTACCTTAACTTTACACTTGAACCATGCTACTCAATTTTATTGTTTGGCTTTGTGAATTTTATAGATGTTCAATAATAGTATTATATTTGAAAATGATTTATTGGGCATTTGATAGAGTTGCATGGATGCAACAAAATAAAGTCATTGAATTTTTGTTCGGAATTGTGTTTAGATGTTGTAAAAGTTTGAGTCTTTTTAAATGTTGTAAAAAAGTCACATAATCTTAATGCTTAATGCTTGCAGAAGCATAGACATAGTCTGATAGTTTAAATGGTTTTATAGAAGCCTAGCTCTTGTATCAATTGTCATTTTGTTAGTTCTATATGTTAAAATTGTCTAAATAAGTGATTGCTTAGTTGTTGTCATGCATCATAGAGTGTTCAAGGGACAACCTAGAAGATGGAAAGCATGCTTTGGTTGCATTTTATAAAATAGTTGTTAAGAACCAAACATCAATATAGCATAGAAAAACCACAGGAAAAGTACTCAACGCCTTGAAAAAGAGATAATTTCATATAATAAGCCTCTTCGAGGGGGCAACCTCCTTTTACCCCACTTAAATGTTCAAGTACAAGATGATTCAAAATGAAAATGTCTCCTTGGTATATATAGGAGAC
>ML777548.1:741348-817963 GCA_009831015.1 Picea engelmannii
TATTACATGTTTTGTAGAATTGACAATGAGGAGAGATCAATATCCATTTCTTGTGTACTACTCTTCAAAGACCCTTGCTTCTACTGCCTACTCATGGGGTTGGTTCTCAGAGGCCACTCACTTCATTCCACACTAGGCATCTCGATAGGTTGACTTCCTCCATGGAACATTTATAGAAACATCAATGTTGATGAAGTCTTGTAATATAAATATTCCAAATTTAATGAAAATATACTTAAAAAAACATAGAATTAATTGATAGTGAGTGTTAAGATTACTATTTCGCATTGGAGATGGGTCATAAATAGACGTCTTTGAACTTTTTCACCCTATGATATTTGATTTCCCCATCCATAACATTTTGTAAATTTATATTCTCAAATCAATTATTATTAATTGAAATCATTTCATATAATAAGCCAACAAGACACAAAACTATTTATTGAATTTTATTTAATTATATGCATTAATACATATATAAATGTGATATGTATTTTTGAAACAAAATTCCTTATATTTCTTACAAAAATAATTAAAATTAATTAATAACGAGTCATAAGTGAGTTATTCAAATTCATGGGAGATGAGTCACAAATGAATGAAATTTAATACATGATTAAACTTGGAAATTAATATCTCAACTTTGATAATTTATTTGTAGTTACATTAATTAACATTGATCATTAATAATCAAAGAAAATGGGGACATATACAAAGTTCAACTAAAAACCTTGAAAAACATGTTTAAACATCTATCTCTTATGCATTTAAAATTCTTATCATTTTCTCCTCCTTTTGGTGAAAGTAATGTTCAACCATGGCTGATTTTGCTATTGTTGGTTAGCACTATTACATCAGATCAATGGTTTTGTAGAATTTACAATGAGGAAATATTGATATCCATTTCTTGTGTACTTATCTTCGAAGACCCTTGCTTCCACTACCTACACCTGACATTGGTTCTCATAGACCACTCACTTACTTCAATCAACACTAGGAATCTCAATAGAGTGACTTCCTCCATGGAATATATTAAGGATTTATAGAAAAACTCGAGTGTTGATGAAGTCCATGTAATAGAATATTTCCAAATTTAATGAAATATTTGTTATGGGCTTAGTTTTTAGAAGTTTGTTACTTTTTTGTTGAACGCTTGTAGTTACTCCACCTTTAGGTGTGGGAATCATATATAAGAAGGAGGATTTGAATTTTAAAGCCATCATTGATAGCGTAGGCTATAAGAGAGAGATTGAAAATCATTGAAGGGTTTGAAGGATTGTAATGAGACTCATACTTTTTGAAGTTGTGAAGTTACAGAGCTATCTTTGGATTTTTTGTATCAAACTTGAGACTTGTTTATTAATAGAAATAAGTTTCTTTCCATTATCTTATCTCAATATTACTATGGTTTTACTATCATTTGAATGATTCATTTGATTTAGTGTATATGTATTTCAATGGAGGTTTCGTTGTGATGTTGCTATGATTTTTTTAGAGTTTATCTTTTGATTAAAGAAGTTCTTATGTCAAAATGTTTTCCTCAGATGTTTGTTGGTATTTCCTTATGTGAGTGGTATAAATTTTCATTTTTTCTCATTAAGTCTTCTATCTATCCATTTTACTCTTTAAAACCTTGATCTATGTTAGTCAATACCTCATTTGTTGATACATCTCTTATGGAACCTTTTGTTATTTCATTGTTCTAACTGGGTTTTGATCCATTTGACATTATCATAAAAAATTATCTTTAAACCTACTATTGGGTGTTGAGCTTACACTTTAGCAGTCAAATTGTGACTTTCGGTACTAACAGGGCCCACGAGAACAAAAGTACTGGATGGTGAACAATACTTCATGCAACTCATTAATTACTACACCAGAATGACCTAGGTTTGCCTCCTCAAGAAAAATTCATAATATTTTGAATGTTTTAAGGTATTCAAGGAACTGGTTGAAAATGAAACTGATTTGAAAATAAAATGCGTAAGATCAGATAATGGAGGTGAGTTTGCTTCAAATAATTTGAATATTTTTGTGAAGAACAGGGAATAAAAATACAATTCTCAAAATCTAGAACACCTCGGCAAAATGGTGTTGTTGAAAGGAAAAATAGAATGTACAAGAAATAGCCAAAACCATGTTGAATGACTCCAAGCTAAGTGATACCATTTGGGGAAAAGTAGTGCATACAATTGTTCATGTGTTTAACATAGCATTGACAATAATTAATAGTGATAGTACTCTATATGAGTTATGGAAAGGAATATCGACCAATGTCAAGCACTTTAGAGTGTTTGGAAGCAAGTGTTACATAAAAAGGGAAGACAATAAGATTGGAAAATTTGACTCCCATGTGGATGAAGGAATATGTGTTGGGTACTTATGAAAAAGCAAAGAATGTAAGTGTTACAATGTAAGACTCAACAAGATAGTGGAAAGTATCAATATAAGATTTGATGAAACAATCGTGTTGACAACCAGGAAGGAAAGAAAAAATTCAAACATCTTTGAAGAACAATAAAATAAAGAACTTAACCAATAAGAAGAGGAGGAAGAAGAAGAAGAAGAGAAGCAACCAGAAGCAGAACAAGAAGAAAACAACCAACAAGATTTCCAGTCGCCTTTTAGGACAACTAACCATCGGGTTCAGAAGAATTATCCAATAGAACAAATCATTGGAGATAGAAGTGTCAGAGTAGAAACCAGAAGAAGAAGGAAAGCACAAACACTTGAAAAATATATTTTTCATTACTCTCCATAGTTGAACCAAGTAACTTTGAGGAATCCAGAAATGATAAACATTGGATCAAGGATATAGAAGAAGAACTAACTGAAATAGAGAAGAATGAGACATGGGAACTAGTTCGAAAACCAAAGGACAAAAATGTGATTGGGACAAAATGGGTCTTCAAAAACAAGCTAAACGAATATGGATAGGTAACCATAAACAAAGAAATACTAGTTTGAAAAGAATATTCTCAAGTTGAAGGAATATGTTTTGAAGAAACCTTTGTTCTTATGGCCAGAATGGAAGTAATCATAATGTTCTTGTCTTATGAATGCTCCAAAAGGATCAAAGTGTATCATATGGATGTAAAATCAACGTTTCTAAACGGAGAATTAGAAGAAAAAATCTACATAGGATAGCCCAAAGGGTTTCTACTATCAAGGAAGGAAGACTATGTCTGCAGATTGAAGAAAGATTTGTATGGACTAAACCAAGCTCCAATATCTTGGTACTCAATATTGGATAGGTACTTACAACAAAAAGGTTTCAGAAGGGGAAATGCATATAGTAACCTATACATAAAAAGTGGATCAAGGCATATGATTATTATTGAAGTGTATGTTGATGACATCATATTTGGAAGTGATTATGATAGATTGAGTCAGAAGTTTTCAAAGGATATTAAAAATGAATTTGAAATGTCCCTACTTGCGGAGTTGACTTTCTTCTTTGTACTCCAAACATCTCAGATAGATTAAGGCATTTTCATTTCCCAAACCAGGTACATAAAGAAAAACTTAAAGAAGTTCAAAATGGAATACTATAAACCTATGAGTACTCCTATGGTTATCAGTTGCAAGTTGAGAAAAGATGATGAATCTAAAGAAGTGGATAAAATACTCTACAAATCAATGATCAGTATTCTAATCTATGTGGAAGCTTCAATACCAGATACAATGCAAGCAATTGGATAGGTAGCAAGATTTCAAGTGGCACAAAAGGAAACCTATGTTCTATTAGTGAAAAGGATCTTTAGATATCTTAAAGGAACAATAGATTTTGGGCTATGGTATCTGAAAGGAAATGAGTTAACTCTGATCACCTACATGGATGAAGATTGGGTAGGAAGTAAAGATGATAGAATAAGTACAAGTGGAGAAGCTTTCTACTTAGGTTACTGCTTAGTGTCATGGTTGGGAAAGAAAAAATATTCAGTATCCTTATCCACATTAGAAGTAGAATATATCGCAGTAGCATCATGTTGTACTCAAATTCTCTAGATGAAGCAAACCCTACAATAAATACATGTGAGATATGATGAGCATATTCCAATACTCCATGACAACACCATTGCTATAAATATCTCCAAGAATCCAATTATTCATTCCAAAACCAAACATATTCCTATTAAGTAGCACTTTCTGTGGGAACAAGTTACAAAAAACAATATCAAGTTGGAGTACATTGGGACAAAAGAACAAATTGAAAACATCTTCACAAAGCATCTTCCCAGGGATACCTTTGAGCATCTTCGACAAAAACTAGGAGTAATTTCTGCTCCAAATTGATTTACATCATCTTTTGCAAGAACAAAAAGGGGAATAATATCAGAGGGATTTACCATCTTCCATTAATGTAAAAGGGGGAGGGAAAAATATTAAAACTAGAAGCATGAATATAGGGGGAGTCAGGATGAAGACAAGAGTATAGTACATTCATTGGGATCAAAGCACGAAGACAAGGGGAGCATGGTTGTTTTAATGAATTTCCATCAATGCCAAAGGGGGATATTGTTGGAAAATTGGTTGTAATTGATGTTAACCTTAGAATAATCCATGAAACAAAGCCCAGAATCCCCTAAAAGTGATGATGATGTGTCCACTTGAAGAATCCTTGAAAATCCTTGAAGGAGCCTTTAAATAAGCGTATATAACTCCAAAGTGGTCCACTTATGGTGTAGTTTTTAAGCATGGCCCTCATGTGATTATATAACCTATGGTTTTATCCACATGCCCACTTTGAGTTGTACACAAATGGATATTTGAAGGAGCCTTGAAGAATCCCTAAACCCAAGTGAAGAATTTCCTAAAGTCAAGTGAAGAAGCCCCTAAAACCAAGAGAAGAAGCAACTAAAACCAATTGAAACCTCTAAAGACAATATAAGAATCCCCTAAATCCAAGTGAAGAATCCCCTAAATCCAAGAGAAGAATCCACGAAAATAAATTGAAGAAGACCCTAAGGTTGGCCATCCTTAAGGAAGAGGTACGACTCGGAAGTTGTGACCCTTGGTCGCACCCCCTCATGTGGAGAAGACACGTATAAATAAGAGAAGCCTCATTTGGTATTTGAATCACACCAATTCGACCTAGCCAATAAATGCAAGTAAATTTCATCCTAGAGGAGTGAATTTACGAGGGAATATTAAGTGAAGAAGGGGGAAATTCCAATGGAAGATGAAGTTTTGTGATGATTTGTTCTAGGGTTTTCTTTGAAGGTCATCCTAGAATTTTCGATATAATTTTTTTTCTAGAACGATTCAAATAGAGAAACTTGGACATGTTTTAGAATATATAGAGAAGAATATTGGGTATTTATTTTAGGTCTTTTCTCTTTACAATTTTGGATTTATACTCAGTGGAAGTTGAGGTTCTTTAAACTAGGGTTTTCTTCTTCAAAACAGGTCATATTTCCATTTTTGCTATAATATTATTTTGGGGATAAAATAAGGAGATAAAATTGGAAAAATTTTAGAGAAGTTATTGAAGAATATTGGGAACAAGTTTTAGATCTTGATTCATTAGGACAAAACAGTTATACTTGTTTGAAGTTTGGGTTTGTGACTAATCTAGAAACTAGTCCCAAACAAGTGCCCAAGATAAAATGGTTATATATGAAGCTTGGTAGGTCAAAATTGAATTCCACTTATTGAATTATAAAGAGAAAATTTCCTAATATCTAAGGTCCAAGTTTCAAAATCAAAAATGGATAATTGAGCTCATGGTGAATCTTACAAGTTTGCATATTTGAGGTACAGTTCTGAGCAGATTTGTATGCAGATTTAAGACGTGATTTTGAGATTGTATTTGAATGTTTATTTGATCATTTATCATAATTTAATTTATTCTAATGGGATTGGTATCTCCTTCCAGTAGGTGCTGGAAAACTTAGTGAGTGGGTGCTTCCTTCAAGTTGGTGCTTGTAAAATCTTGAAACTACTTAAGAAAAGTTTATGTGGTTTTCTCCTAGTTGGGTTTCCATGTAAAAATTTGTGTGCAATGCGTATGCGTTTATGTGATAACTTAGCATTCCTTATAAATAAATGTGGGACAAGGCCACCAAAGTGACAGTGGGTGGCTTTCCCGGTAGTGCCTCTAGAATATCCCACCAAAATTAGGACTTTTCTTCCTAGGGTAGAGTTTGAGAGATAATAGACATAAAATCTAAACCAAGCATCTTAATTGATTTCCGTAAGTTCCTACAAGTGTGTATGTCCAAGGATGACATGAGCATGCTACCCAAAATATCCCAAGCCTGTGTTTTTCAAAATTGACCCCTAGTGGAAAAATTGCATTATACATAACTAAGAAAAACAATAGTTCTGGAGATTGTCAAATAAATGATTTTTCAAGCAATGGAATCATAGGAGAGGTATGCTCCTAGTTGTAATTCGATGTCATGAGTCCAATGCAATCAATGATTTCTTGATATGAGCCATAGTTAGATCCTTATGGTGATTTTCAACTCACTTTCTGAAGTCATTTAGGGACACATTAAGGGTGTAAAATCCAAACCGAGCAGCAGAATTGAATTCTTTAAGCTCCTAAAAGTGTTTTTACCAAGACCCATGTGATAAGACTACCCATAATTGTTCGAGCCATTGTTTTCAAAATCGACTCCTAGTGAAAAAATTGCATTGTCCCGCACAAAAAAAAATTATTATCAAATTTGGTCCTTTCGCTGTGAAAATGCCATGACGCTATGAAATCTGCTACTTCAATGTCAGTTTCATCAATGAAAAAAAATTGGCATTTTGAGAAAAAAATCTACAATGTTTGGCAAATAAAAATATGGTTTTTAAATCCAATTTTGGGTCTCGGGTCTCTTGCGGGGTTATTATAAGTTTTTTCGAAAAAATAGTGGGCACGAGGCCCAATCTTCAACTATATCTTAAGTCCATGATCTAAATCAACACAACACATCACAATCCAATGACAAATACCAGTGTGAAACCATCGAAGAGAGGAGCCACGAGGGCCACACTTTTGCACTAAGTGTCAAGGGGTTAATCAAACTATTCCTTTATAAAGTATTGCGACTTCACTTTTCACAATGTATGTCGGATAAAACCATACAAAACATAAAGATAAAAATCATATAATGTACGCGCCCAAAATTTTATGTGTTCAAATGTTTTTTAGCGAGGGTTGTTGGTCAGTATTGCTTCTTCTAAGAGCCATGCAATGGAGGATCCGTTTTAAATACCAAGTGCCAAGAAAACGTTGAGATGCTAAACATTGTGCATTATTAGTGAATTTGCAAAGGTTTGATCATATTCCAAGTGCCCATTTGAAAGCTCTATGTTCCCAGTTGATGATTAAAGACAGAGGTGAGAGACATTCGATGTATAACCTGCTAGCATTAAGAAGCAGTTGTTTTGATGATGAAAGGAGCACCAAAGGGAAGTATTTCTACAGGTGCATGACCTGCTAGCAAGAATCCAAGTAATGGAGTTGGCTATCAAATTCCAATATACTTTCATATCTAGATTTACATTGGAAGTGAGCATTTGCAATAAACCCAAGTTCAAACCCAAGATGAGGACCAAGTTGGGTATGCATGGGGGTTTTGGTAGATCTATTGTGTTTTCCATCTGCATTAGAAAATAACTATTTACAGGATACAAAAATCCTATTTTAGGTATTTTCATGATGTGAAATATTTTCCAAGAAAATTATTGCCTAAACTCTATCATTCTATTCTCAGCTATGAAACTCGGAAATCATATGATCAAAGTCGAGTTATTCCTGAGATGTCCACTGAATATTGTGATGTTGGTGACAAATGGAAATCGGATATTTGGTGTCAAAGATTACTCTTTATCCTTTAGATGAGGTTGAATAACAAACTCCAAATTCCTAAAGATCAGATTGAGCACATCCAGGCATAAGGGGTATTTTGTTTTTATGATCTTCGAACTTTGACATGTTCAATATCATCATTCCAAATCCAAACGATTTGACAATAGTATTCATTGATTCAAGGATTGGAGATGAAATAATTTGAGGTGGCAACAACTAATCAGTGGCTGTAAGATTTTCTACAAACATATCTTGAACATTAAAACCAATACTGGACACTTGGCATCACATCTCCAGATTATGTGGCAGAGAATCCTTGATTTTTAGGAACAAAATTAGTGGGAAAAACTTATCTCAAAGACACTTAACCAGAGGAAAGACAAGTGGCAGCAAGAATTGGACACTTGAAAATAGTTATCACCAGCCAGAAAATCCACCAGCTTTCAACAACTTGAGATTATTCCAACCAATTCTATTTTTAGTTTTATTTTAATTGTTTTCTTTCCAGCGAACAAGTAGGAGATAGTTATTATTTAAGCAAGCATTTTGTAATTGATTGGGGTTCAATCTTGGGACCCGAGAGGGAATTTAGGAGAAGAGAAATCTTGAGGGATAGAAAACTTGTTTGTTATCAGTGTAAGCATGAGGGCATTCATGTAAAATGAACATTTATGCTATTAGAGATTTATGAGAGTTGTGTTACCAGATTTGTAAATTGTTTTTTTTTTTCATCTCTTTTTGTTATCATCTTGCTTGAATGAAATTGTAAGAATTAAGGATTAATGGATTCCTATGGGTAGGAAATTCATGAGCTACAAACTATTTGAAGAGATTGTCTCCTTTCATGATTTATGTTCAAGTATTATTTTAATTCATTTTTGTAGAGAGGATTCTTGCTTGATGAATGTTCTTTTCTTTGTTGTCTTCCCTATACCTCAATCTATCATCACATAAGTCATTGTTTGTTAGGAAAATTGATTTCCTTTGATCTACAGAATGTTATGACTCCATACCCAATGGAATGCCTCTGCAAACATCCTACTACCCTCTTTCTTGTTCTTTCTTACTGACCCACCAAGTATAAATTTTATTTTATTATTCATATGTTGATGAGTACTAAGCTTATCCTTATATCAATATAAGGGTAACTCCTAGTGATAACATTTTTGGTGTCGCTTCCAGGGAGCGAAGACACGAAGATATCTTCCCTGGGAGAATTACAATAATCATAACCAACACTTGATGGTGAACAAGCATTGGTCGCATAAATTCATATTGCATCATTCACCTTGTGACTCCACTCCATGAAGGAAGAATCCATTGGGGACTTCACTGATTCAGCATGACAAAGGAAATGGAGGCTATCTTGGCATGGAGGTTTTCACCTCTCAATTTTCAGTTGTCCCTAGTTTTCCAAATCTAGTGCCTCCTTAGTCAAAATGGATGGATTACCTTCCTACTTTCAAAGAAGACAAGGGGGACAATCTTGATCAACATCTCATTACTTTTCATCAATGGATGGATCATATAGACATGCATCATGAAGATGTGTTGATGAAAATATTCATATACTCTTTAAAAGGTGATGAACGAGAATGGTACTTTTCTCTTCCTGCTTCCAGTATATTTTCCTTGAGAGATTTCCATGTTGCATTCAATAAGCATTGTAAAAGGTATTTTTCCAAAGAAATTTTTTTTGAACATTGTTGTGAGGAATTTCATTCAGATATCCAACATATCAATTTTTCTAGTAGTGAGGATGGAAGAGATTATACTAATGAATATGTGGACGAGAAATCATTCATACATGGAACTCTTTCTATTTCTGCTTCCCAAGAAGAAGGTTTTTGAGATGTAGTTGGTGATAGTATTGATGATTACATGGCTATAGATGCATTAGATTTTCCCCCTAGTGAACTTGTTGTTTCAAATTTAGATGAAGGATACAAAATAGATTATGAAGAAACAATTGTTTCAAAATTAGCTAAAGAGCTTCATAATAGTAGTCAAAATTCAGATTCATTCTTGAATAGTCATGGATCTAATAGGGAGCATATTTTTACATCAGTACATAATGAAATATTCAACAATAAACCTATTTATGATAGCTATGTATCAAATTCATGGGAAGGAAGTAAAAGGGGAGATGTTGAACTAATGCCAGTTGCAGCAAATAAGATTGAAAAGAGCTTACAAAATCAACCATTATTGTACTTTTTCCTAGCAGATGTGAATCAACAATCTTCAGAAATTGGTGAAGCTATTATTGATATTCTGCAATCAACAATAGACTATTGTTTTCTTGGATGGAAAGAATCTAGTTGCTTTTTCCAACATCCAGTGGTTATTTTCATGGACTTGAAATGGAGTAGAAAGCCTTTTTTCTTTGAATTTTTAAAGACAAAATTTAGGACTTGTAAGTATGATCTTCAGGCATGTTTGCTCCTATATTTTTCAATTCTTCTCATTTCATTTGTTCTTAAATATGGAAGTCTATTTCAGTTAGTTAACCAATTTCTTGAATGGTTGAACTGGAAATTTTCCTACACTTAATCAAAGTTGTTTACTAGATTAGAGTAGGGTTATGTATATAAATAAGATCACACCATGAGCATGTATTTTTTAGTTGAGTTTGTTTGCAATATTCTTTTTAGTATGACAGTGTTTTAGTTTTTAATAAGGAGCAGAGATGCTCTCAGGATTAGACATAGGTCTTCTTGTTCTTGGTAGCTCCCAGGGATCATGCCATCCCCCATGGAGCCTATGTTAGCACAAAATATTGTATTATCAAATTTGGTCCTTTCACTGCGAAAATGTGTTAAGAACCAAAGACTTGAATACAAAAACACCACCAATATTCAGAGAACAATATACAAGAACCACACTTTTCTTATGAGAAACCCCATGAGGTAGGGAAACACCATACAATGGATCCTATTATGGAAGGGATCCTCTCATGTTCACTTTCCTCTTCAAGGGGGATTCCTCCTATTGAGCCACCGCTCCAAATACAAAACTTATCTTCATATCCCATTACATTGCTTGAACCAATATATATAATGCTACCATCACCTAAGAACATTCTAGAGGAGGAATCATTTAGAAGAAGAACCTTCTAAGAAGTCCTCTTACATTTATTATATATAACTTTCATAGTGGGAATTATTTAATAATACAGTGGATCTAGTCCACCTTACATTGAGTAGGCTCCACTATTATCACTATAGGCCCTCCAGGCCCACCACGACCTCTCTAGATACCTAACATTACATCCCCCTTATGAAAGTGTTGTCATGAATACTTTGTATGAGGGTGTACAACCATATACCAGGGTCCCATGGATAAGTGTGGACCATAGTGTTGAAATATACTAGAGAACCAGGGTCCCATGTATAAATGAAAGCCACCATGTTGAAGTAATCCAACCACAATTGTAAACTAGGGTCACATGTCTGAGTTCTCATGTGAAATCCATGCAGAAGGTATCGAAACCCAATAACCAACTGAAAATGATGCTCCAAAGACTGACATCGATCATGTGGATCTAAATAAGAAGATTCATCCACATAATGGGAAAGGGTCATAGCTAAATCTGCAAGGAATAATACCACTGTAGAATATGCAAGATGGACAGTAGTAATCATAACTAGCTCCTGATTTTTCACATTGATGTTCTCTACAAAAGGTGGAGTAGAGTCATTAAATAAAATATGAAAGTGGTTGTCATTCCAAAAATGAGAACTATCCATATACCAAGCATCATAATCGACCTCAAAATCATACCAAGCATATAATTATTGATTACATTCATCCCTTATGTCTGCCATAAGATATCCCTCTTGTAGTAGATCCAATGATTGTTGAATATTGTGATAATTATCTGTGTGGTCGTGTAGACTAGCCTTGATGCCTTGCAAGTGGTCATGCATATCGACTTTGAGGGCTTCAACCTTTCGTAGAATTTCCATGAGTTGAGAGTGCATATCCATTGGAAACACCACATATAATGTATAAAAAAAATATTAAAATAATATATCCAATGGAATTTATCTGTTAGCAATATGAACACCTTGGGCAAAGTTATGAACTCTACAATCTTGTTGCCATCACAAAAAAAACCCAAAAATTATTGCTTTTAAATCAACGATATCTTCACTTTAGGAGCTCTATTTTAGGTGCATTTTTTTTTAAAATCAACTATTTTTGAAAGAGGAATTCATATATGTAATTGTTTTTAGAAAAGTCAGCCTCCAGCTGCTATAGAAATCAAAAACTCATGCCGTCGTCTGCGGAAAAAAACTTGAAAATTTGCAGATTTTAAAATGTTGATATATTGACTTCCTGGACTCCATTTCTGACAATTTGTTTTTTTTAATTTGGATTTTTTCTGAGATGAACACATATATACAACCCATTTCTGCAAATTTTGTACTAAATATACAGAAATTGTCTGGAATATCGCGTCCATCTATATCTTCTCTGAAAAAAATCTGCAAAAAAAAAGAAAAAAAAATGCCCACACTCCTTGCCAAGGAAAGTGCTCTGATACCAATTGTTAAGAACCAAAGACTTGAATAAAAAAACACCACCAATATTTAGAGAACAATATATAAGAACTACACTTTTATTATAAGAAAACCTTTGAGGTAGGGAAACACCACACAATGCATGATATTATGGAAGGGATCCTCTCTTGTTCACTTGCCTCTTCGAGGGGGTTTCCTCCTATTGAGATACCGCTCCAAATACAAAAATTCTCTTCATATCTCATTACATTGCTTGAACCCCTTTATATAGTGCTACCATCACCTAAGAACATTCTAGAGGAGGAATCTTCTATAAGCATAACCTTCTAAGAAGTCCTCTTACATTTATTATATCTAACTACCAATTTATTATATGTAACTACCATAGTGGGCCTTATTTAATAATAGAATGGATCTAGTCCACCTTACATTGAGTGGTCTCCACTATTATCACTATCGGCCCTCCGCGCCCCCCACTACCTCTCTATATACTTAAAAAAATGGCATGACACTGTGAAATCTTCCACATCAATGCTAGTTTCATCAATGACAAAAATTTGGCATTTAGGGAAAAATATCTACAAAGTTTGGCAAATGAAAAATTGGTTTTTAAAGCCAATTTTGGCTCTTGGGTCTCTTGCGGGGTTATTAGAAGTTTTTAAAAAAACCTAGTGGGATGAAGGTGCAATATCCAACCATCTCTTAAGTCCATGATCTATGTTGGCATAGGGGCAGGCCCAGGGTTCAATGCTTCAACAACGCACCAACAAAACCCTAACTATAGGCCCTTTTGGCAACACCTGCTAAGCAGGCAAAGTCTCACCCGAGGTAGAGGTAGGAGGGGTTACAGGACTCAAGTGTTTGTAACCAAGCTGGGACATAGATATGTGATTATAACACTTTGCAGAGTACTTAGGAACAACACGCATTATTTTATTAGCTTTATCCACATCGCATATCAAACACTAAGTACATATCGACGCAATAACAATGACAAAATATATATCGCACTTAGCATCAGAAGTTAGATCTAACACATTCACCATAGAAAAAGCACTAAGCATTCATAGATCTATCTATCATGCATAATAATCAATGCACTAAGAAAATCTACAGCATAAATATCATAGCACAAAGGAAACCATCAACACATGATATACGTGGTTCACCTCAATGTGGGGCTACGTCCACCAACTGCTTCTTCTTCTTTATTAGGCTTCAATCTCTTACATTCCTCTACTCTTGTGAAATAAGCCACAAAACCAAGCTTCACATCAAATAGGTGATCTTCGTAATGCACACCACATCCACCTTCCCAAAATCAGGTCAAGGCACAGAGCCTTACATACACAGTCTGTTGCCCAAAGCAACTTAGACCTACTTGCCTCTTTCACTTAGCTAGATACTACTCTTACTTAGCTCTCCTTCTACCTTACAATCTTTACATATTTATACTTTTACAAAAAGGCCTAATCATGGGTAAACCCATGTTCTAACATCCCATAACCCATTACAAAACCCTAAAAACCCCATGTTCGGTCCACAAAATAAGTGAGATACCACGATCTCGGCTCCACCTAGGCACTCCATCTTCGACTAGCCTATCGAAGTCCAAAGTGGTCAAACCTGACCAATGTTTCCTCAAAACTTGGTCGAGGGCCAACAGGGCCCCAACACTCACCTGTGACTCGTCCCAAGTCACTCAGATCTGGGCAATGCTGCTTCGAAGGCCTCAATCTTAGCTTGAGATGCCTCTACATGTCGCTTTGCCTGAGCTTCCTGCTTAGCACATTCCTGGATGAATTTCTCTGTAAAAGGCCCTTCCAAGCATTTTTCCACTGTCACAACCACTTGGTCCAGTTATGAACCCTGTCCTTCGATTTCTTCAAACACCACACAGGCTTCCTCCTGCACTTGTTGTAGCCTCTGTGTGACCTCTGTGACTTTTCCCTAGATGGCAGTAATCTGTTGTTGCGCCATGCATTGTTCTTGTGATCTCTTCATTCTCTCCACTACAGTGAGTGACTTCATCTGTTCTTGAACTGTCAGTGCCTACTATTGTGCCTCCTGTAGCTACACTTCCAACTTCCTAAGCTATGGATCTTCCATGAAGCATTCGTAGGTTTGTGTGCTTCTGTCACTTAGTTTCTTGCATTCTGATGCGAGGACTCTTATCCTTTCCAAGGTGCTCTTAGAGGATTCCTCTGTCTGATCGCATATTTTCTGTGAAGTGTTTGGTACTCCTTGAAGATCCAACTCCGTTACCCTTGCTTGAAGCTGTTGGATGGCCTCAGTGAGCTTTGTCAATTGAACCTCAACTTCCCCATGTTCCTCCTATGCCATACCTGGCACAGAGCGAAGTGCTTTGCTCACCACTTCTTTGACTACATTCTTCTATGTGAGTAGTTGGTCCTTTTCCTTTCGTATCTTCTCTTTGTCTCCCTCGAGAATCGCCTGAAACTCATCCCTCTCGTTCTCATAAGCAATTGTACAGTAACACACAACTCATAGTTTCTCCAAGATATCCTCTCTTTCTTTCTTCATGGATTCTATGGCCTTCTACTTCTCCTCTTGGACTTGCTGAAGTCAAGCCTCTATTGCATCTGCAAGTCTTTGAAGTTGGGCTAACTCATCCCCCAACTCTGCAATTTCTAACGAGGAGGGAACAGTAGGTACTGCGTGGCTAACTTGAATAGCTTGTTGTATTTCCTTCAGTTCCCTCTCAACTCTTGCATACATCTATTCTTGCTTCGTTCCATATCTTTGCAAGAGATCTTCAAACACATCCTCCATCGCTCCGCAGAACAAGTCGATATCATCTTCTGTGAGTGAATCCTCTAGTTGGGGCTTACTGGAGCGGGTCTTCTTTCTTGTTGAAGGTTTCTACGAAGAAACCTTCCTCTTCTTTGATTTTTTTTCCTCAGTAGGGGGATCCTTCGATGGTGTAGCTTTGCCTTCTCCTTAATTTTCTCCTTCTTCCCCTCCTCCTTAATTTACTTCGTCTCCTCCTCCTCCAACCGGTGAGTCATGTCTACTTTCTTATGACGTGTTTTCCTCCTCATCAGTCCCTATGTTATGAACTTCCTCTTTCTTCATCTTCTTCACACTTGTATGTCTTATATTCTTGAACCAGGTGACCAAGGGGCTTCCTATGATGTATGGTTCAAATATTTCTACAGCATCGATCGGTACAAGGAACTCTATCAGCCACTCCTTTGTGATCTGCTTCATATCTTTGTCTGTCAGCTTATAGTAGGACTGTAATTCTTCCTTGCTCTCATCCTTGCATGCAGTGATATAAATAAAGTGTGGGTCTATGTGGAACTTAGCTAATGGTATGTACTCATGCAAGGTGCATGGACTCAAGCACGAAAATGATTCTATCGCAACATTCAGTTGGTAATAGTAGGCATGGAAAACTGCGTTCGATTGCCACTTCTTTGACATGTCATTCGTGTACCATAGGGTTTAGAACTTCACGACCAATGGCTCCAAAGGTTCAATATCCGAGAAGTTATCTCCTTACAGCATTTCCAAGCAACAAATTTTATCAACACAAGAAACCAGCTGAAATGGAACTTGTATCCTTGATCTTGCACTTTGCGACAGTCTTTCTCGAGCTCGTTGATGACGTAGCTCACCCAATTCATTTTCATCCCCTCCACACATTTCCCTGTGAGGTCCACCATGAACCAGGAATATGCGAAACTTATCCACTTATAAGTGTCGCATATTCCTCTCAATTGTCATAAGTGTCGCATCTTCCTTACAACTTTCGCAAGTTTCGCAAGTTGCTCACAAGTTTCGAAGACATCATTCAAGCACACTGCCATAATGACGACACTAAGGAGGCACTTAGAACATCTCATGTATTTGGTTTGGAGAAGGAGAACTAGTTAACTGAAGTCAAGGGACTCTTGACACCTGAAAAGATCTCTGAATCAAAGGTTTTGAGCGTGAGCGCTCTCCTATACCAGCACTAGGAGTGTTGGTGCCCCCCTACAAGGCTTTAGGGAGCATTATAATGCTCTCCTGCCCTTTTGGAGGAGTGCTACTCACTTTTGGAGCGCTGGCGCTTCCCTTAAGCTTCTCAGGGAGCACTATAATGCTCTGATATGCCTTTTGCAGGAGTGCTGCCTAATCTGAGGCAGTAGTTGGCCTGTTGAGGAGAATAAGGGGAGGATATTTCAAGATTAGAAGGCAGTTGCATTCAAATTCTTGGTTTCATTAGGAAATCCCTGATCTAAGGAAGAGGTTCCCCAACTTGTTCTAAAGATAACTCAAGAGGTTAAGCTCCTCTTAACCTATATAAGCAAGCTCTATGATGGTGGAAAGGGAGGAAGAATTGCTAGCATGAAACCTATGATCTCATAGGAAACACACAGCCAGCCAAAGGAGGGTAATCAGTGAAGTTGTTGTTATCCAGGTTGTGGATCTTTCGAGTAAGGGTTAGACGAAGAGGACTTGACGAAGCTGTCGCATTTGCATCTACGATTGTAAGTATTGTTGTCGTTATTCTCATTAATATGACACGCTTGGCCTGTTTCTTTCTAGTTTGTGTCTGATGTTACATGAAATTATCATTGATAGATAGATCTCTTTTCAAGCTAATGTCAATAGAGTAGGAAGTGGTCGTATCTTGTTTGTCCATAGGATTCAGCAAGGAGAAAAGGATCAGAGCGTAACTCGGAGCGTGCAGGGACAAACATCGATAAAGAGGTACTTTTGTTCTCCTTCCTTCTCGTGTGTTAGTTTGGATAGATTTAAAAGGAATTCAATGTGCACGTTAAGCATTTTTTGTCTTAGAGTTAGGGTCAAACTCTTAGAGGCGATCTACCTGTCCGCAGGGAGATTTTCCTACAACAGAAACTGGCGACTCCACTGGGGAGATAGCCTCAAATCAAAATTTCTTACTTTGATTTCTCCTCATTGACCTTTTTCTACCCCTTGATTGTTTCAGACCTGGTTCACTCCTCTTTTGAATGGTTTCATGAGCTAATTGGCTCCCTATCCCATCATACTCAGCATAGTTGTCGAGTTTCAATTGCAATTTTTTGAATTTTTTGACATTTTTGGGAGTTTTTGAACCTGGCACCCCTGTCCTTGTGTTAACAGAGCGCCAGCTGTCCCCCATAGCCTTACACAGAGCGCTATAATGCTCCTTGCCTTTGGCAACAGAGCGCCAACCCTCTTTTGGCCAATAAACCTTCCAGAATTGCCTTTTTCAGGGTTTTTCTCTGTGCCTCTCTTGCTAGGTCACCTAGTGAGTCAATCCTTCTTATTTCCATATTGGATATCTATCTTTTGCTTGAAGAACAAACATCTTACTGTTTGGATTTTGTAACCTTCTTCACTATTGTTGTTGAGTTTTTCTGTTATTTGGAATTTGAAACCCATGCATTGTCTTTCTCTCCTCATCAACTGAACGAAAAACTCTGGTGAAGGACATCAAAGGCCTACAGATCCTTTCATTTTGATTTGGTTAAAGATCATTGTTCTTCGACTTTTTGTTTTGGGTGTGAAGTTTGATTTCTCTTTGATTGCTTCTTTTCTTTCGCTTTTTCGTTTTGATTATGACGAGAGGGTGTATTGTTTGTATGATTGTTGCTTGTATTGGTCTGATTTTCGTTCATCCAAGAAGATAATTAGCAAGACGAGCCTTGTTTTGAATTAATCATTATTCATATGCAAACGATAAAAATCATCTTCATGATTGAGTGTGCATATTAGAAGGCATCTAAAAAGTTTTAGCATCACGTCAGGATTTGATTGAGAAAAAGAATTGTTTGAGGACATTCCTTATTTGTGCTTGTTAGTGAAAAGAACTCTCTCTCTCCCTTAGATAGATGTTCATCGAAAAGAAATGACTGTTTATCATATTTGATGCATTTTTGGGACTGAGTCATAATTCCATTCGTTTCACTTCCATGCACCCCTTTTGAGAAAAGAACAGCTATAAAATCAACGCTAATTAAAAGTGATCTAGAAATTTTTCTTTTCTAGGATCCTCCACCAACAATAGAATAGGCTTAGTACTTTGGATTAGGCTGTGAGCATAACTCTCCAAAGTTTCTCAAAACAAACAGTAGCATCTTGAGTTAGGGAGAGTCAAATCCAATCATTGTATAAGTCTTCCTAGGATCCCCCTCTCACACAGGGGTTACGCACGAGGTTGCATTCGGGTGAGCTACGGGGACTAACCCTCCATGGTTTAACTGATTGTGGTGGTCATATCGTATTATGGGGGTCACTTCAAGGTAAATCCACAATTACTGCATGGAAGAATTTTAGTTGATTTTAGGCTCGATACCCTGCCCGTACGTTCGGATCGGACTGTTGACTATTCCCGCCCAGGGGATGAATACGAATTGGTAACCTTAGTGGCCATAATATTTAGGGTATTACATAAGGTGATGGTGACAAGAAGTCTCACTGTACCTGGAGCAGACATTGTTCAAACTCACTCAGGCTCCTTGGAGGGTAAATCCACAATTACTACATGGAAGCTTGCACCAAGGCGTAAGTTCATTAAACAAGTTGCCATTGTAACTGTTCCACCCTACCCCTACCCCTTCTAGACTTGATCACACGACGTTGGATTTCATCACCAACTAGTACGGTCATCAAAAGAAGGTCTTGTTTTCTTAGTTGTGATTCTTAGATTTTTATTAGCGTATGTTGTTTCTTTTCGGTAATTGGCCATAGATCTTTTTCGCCAACATCAACCCTCCATGCCATTCGCGGAGGCTATAGGGACTTCCTCCAGAAAATCTGGAAGGAAACACCCCTTTTACCCCTCATTCTATGGAGGAATCTTTTCAACAGAGCGAGGTTCAAAATACTACAACTTCCCAGGAAGAAGTTCCCACTCCTTTGGAGAATTTTCGAATTGTTTCGGAATCTCCGGAAGCTTACCGCATTCCAGAGGGATATGAATGATGTATCCTCCATCTGAATTTTGCTGGTGAATTTGTCGTCGTCAATCCTTTTGACATTCCGGTTGGGTCTCATCAAAACCCTTTAGCCGATGACCCTTTTTGGACCGCAGATATTGTTCGGAGTCCACCACGCCTGGTGCGAGATCTTTATGGAACTGGAGAAGGTGTCAACGTACCTTTTTCCTACACTGTACCCCTAAATCATTTTATCGGTACCACCACTTTTATAGCCACACCGCCCATTGGTACGAACATATCGTCTGTTGGCCCAAGGTCTACTCTTCCCCTCCAAATGGCCCATTCTACAATGGCCCCTCACATTTCGACTATTCCCGCTGGTAATGCAGTAGTCAATCAAGCTGCGATTGGCACACCTATAACATCGAGACCCACACTCCCTTTTGGATTCAGGGCACTAAATGCTTCCACTGCCACCACTGCCCAAGCTACCACTACCCAAGTTATACCGGGAAGTTCCATACCTATCCAACAACCCGGAGGGACCGGTCTTGGTGGTCCTAACCCGCTCGGCGGCACCGGTCAGTCTTCTACGTCTGGCTTTCAAATTTCGGGAACTCTACCTCAAGCTGGGGGGCATCCTCCCACCGAAGGACAAATTCCATTTGGGGGGCACCCTCATGCTGGGGGGTAACCTGAATCTAGAGTCTACCATCAACCACATGGACAAAATGTGTCCGCCCCACCTAATCCGCGGAACGTCCTTTTTCAAGGAAACCCACAATTCTCGGTAGGACAAAATGCTCAGACTCCGCAACAACCCCCTTATGGACAAATGCCAAACCCAATATATAACCCACAAAACCCATCCGGTTATCCTCCGCTCACACATGCTTCTCAAAACACCTCAAATTTTGTGTACTCTGGTCAAAACCAACCTCACATGAGAGGGCCCACTAGTTATAATTATCCACATAACCCAGTAATGGGCCCCACTAGTGTCCCTCTGCCACACCAACATTACCCATAGGTTAACCGACAACTACCTTTTCTGGCTACCCTGGACCTTCTAGATTTGTCTCGATTAACAAATGATCCTATTTATCATTCTCCGGTTAGGCCAGCTATTCCAGCTAAACTTCCTTCTGATATCCCAAAATTTGACGAAAAAGTCTGGAGAAGACCCAAACAACCATGTGATGACTTTCCATTTGTGGTGTTCATCCAACTCCCTCATGGACGATTCTATTCGTTTACGTCTTTTCCAACAAAAACTTACGAGTTCCGCAGCGAAATGGTATATTGAACTACCATGCATGTCTTTTCACGATTTCAACTCCCTCGCCATGTCCTTCCTCACACACTTCCAGCTGCCCATTCGATATGAGATGGTTACTGAACTATTAACCTCCCTTCGTCAGACAACTTCCATACATATCTCCGATCATATCCATGAATGGAGACGATGACGAAGGCTAATCAAAGCGGTCATTCCTGACCAATTGTTAGCAAAATGGTTCACAAAATCATTGTTACCCCAGATCGCTCGTGATGTTGCCATGGGTGGCGTAGTCACTGAGGAAGAAGACATTGCTCGAGGTCAGTACTTAGACTTAGTCTATTCACAATTTGGTACTCTGTATGAGTTGATACCAAATGCCCCCCATGCCACTAACGATCCATCCAAACCATCATCTACTTCCCACGCAGATGGAGTTATTGGCTCTGTCAAAACCCAATCTACGACCCAGTCGACTGGAACAATTCAGCGGCCCGCTTCGACGGCCGCTCCCAGCCCGACTGCACCCTCTTCTACCCCCCCTCAAACTCAGGTCTCTGATGTGAATGCGGTCCAATCAACCCCTTCACAACAACTTGGGGGCAAGAAGAAAGAGAAAAATAAACCAAAGAAAAACAATAACATCAAAACAACCCAAAACCCAACCACAAACCCCTGCTGCCGGAAAACAACCAGAACGAAAAACGAAATTCCCATGTCTCATTTGTGGAAACGATCACTACACTCAAGACTTCCCACATCGTGATGAAGTGGCCAAAATTTTCAAAGAAAATTCACAACCTGTTGTGCTTACTCATCCTTTTCGACAGCAGAAATCTTTGGTTGCACAAACCCCCATGTCGGGGGGCATTTCCAACCAACCCCATGATGAGGCCTCGACAAGTGCCCACATTTACATGTTTAACGGGGTTAATCTAACCACTCGCTCTATGACATATCACACACCAGTTAAACCTGATAAGCCGAAGATTGCTAACGGTTCTCCGCCGGACCCGTTGCCATCCTCTGCTAATCCTCCATCTGTTATCCCTCCATTGGGGCCACTCCATATTGAGAAACCGTCTTTTGAATCCATCTTACACCCTCCTAAGAGCACCATCTAGAAATCTACTTTCAATCCTAACTCACGGGCTGCCCAAAATTACAATATTGTAGAAGATTTGGCCAAAGCACCGTGTGCTATGTCCTCCCTGGAAGTTCTACAACACTGTCCCAGCCAACGTAGAACGCTCTTATCCGCTATCGATGCTTTTGATCCTGAGTCATCAAACAACCTCATGTTTAATCTAGATGACCATCAACCGCGACTCTCCCACCAGCTAGCTTTCCAAATCGATGTTGTTGTTCACAATCAACAAATCCACCTAACTATCCTGGATGAGGGAGCCTCTACCTGTGTCATGTCTCTGGCCTATTGGAAAGGATTGAAATCACCCGCCCTTAACAAATCCCCTATGATTTTACGTGCTTTCAATGGACGAGGTTTTCATCCTCACAGATTATTACAATCCTTAGCCATTCATTTGGGCGGCAAAACTGTTACTGTTGACATCAAGGTGGTCGATGCTCCCCTCGACTACAACCTATTACTCGGAAGAAGTTGCTTCTACGCTATGACTGTCGTCGCCTCGTCAGTGTTCCGATGTGTACAATTCCCCCATCAAGGCAAAATTGTCACCATCGATCAGCTTGATTTCTGTACACTCGACGCTCGCATCCCTGCCACCAACAACATTCCTTTTTGGGGAGACCACGTAGTTACGTATGAAAGCGTTGGTGTTGGCTTATTGAAAGATTCTAGCCTTATGGGTACTTTCCCAACACCACTTCCACCTACTACACATCATATTTCCGTTGTCAATATGGTCTCGACTATGCCTTATCAATCCTTGGAATCATCTGATTCTTGGATTGTACCTAGTCCTTTGGAATTTGATGTGCTCAGTGACAATATGCCACTCAGCCCAGCCGAGTTCGCATACGTAGTTATCCAATCTGCCTCTCCCTCTTCCAACAATTCACATTCATTAGCACCCGATGCCTTTTCAATGCCCTCATGGTTGGATTCCCTATCATCTGTCGTCGATTACATTTCCCACATTATGGAAATGCTTAGCATTGATGACTTACCTTGGGATGATAACCATCATTGATCCTCTTTTCTTCCATCGTTGGAAGAAATTCATGGAGACACACACTCTGTCTTCCCGCCTGATGTTACCAATTCTCCGCAATCTCATATCCTCACACAAGATACTCTCTCTAAGGGGAACATGAGTAACATCTCTACTACGATCGTGATCGACATTTCGATCAAAGAAGGTGTCGTGGAAAACATTAATCTAGGTGCTAATTGCACACCCAACGAAGTGGTCTCTTACACCGCTTTGTTTAAGTAATTCCGTGATGTCTTCACATGGAGCTACGAGGAAATGCTAGGGATCGACCCTTCAATTGTAGTACATGAAATCAAGACTTATCCTGACACAAAACCGGTTCGACAGAAACTTTGCCCGGTTCATCCCAAGAAAATCGCAGCTATAAAGGAGAAAGTTGAAAAACTTCTAAAATATGGCTTCATCTATCCCGTCCCTTGAACCGAATGGGTCTCCAACCTTGTTCTGGTTGCCAAGAAACAAGGGACCATCCATGTTTGCGTGGATTATCGAGATCTCAACAAAGCTTGTCCCAAGGACAACTACCCTACGCCCTTCATCGATCAAATCATCGATAATTGTGTAGGGAGCGTAATCTTCTATTTCATGGATGGCTTTTCTAGATATAACCATATTGAAACCTTGCCTAGGGATCAACACAAGACATCCTTCATCTTCCCTTGGGGTACTTTCGCCTACCGAAAGCTACCTTTTGACCTTAAAAATGTTGGTGCTACTTTCCAGCGAGCCATGTCGTATGCTTTTCACGACATCAAACATATAGCAGAACCATACCTCGATGATTTACCCACCCATTCGCTAAACTGGTCCGATCACATTGATCATTTACGGGCAATTTTTCTTCGATGTAGGTTCTACCATATTCGTTTGAACCCACACAAATGCATTTTCGTTGTCGAATCCAGTCGACTCCTCGGTTTCATTGTCTCCAAAGACGGGATCAGGGTGGATCCCTTAAAGATTAAGGCCATCTTAGCCTTACCCCCACCTACCAATTTAACCCAACTCCAAAGTTTGCAAGGCAAAGAAAATTTTCTTCGCCATTTCATCTACAACTATGCCGAGATCACTAAAGGATTTATGCGGTTACTGCAAAAGAACATCCCTTTCATCTGGGATGCAACTGCCTAGCGGTCAATCGATGCTCTCAAGCACGCTTTGACCCATGCACCTTTGTTACATCCCCCTGAATATACAAAGGATTATATCCTTTACTTGGCTGCTTCTACTTCCAACATCGCGATGGTGTTAGTCCAAGAAGACCCCAATGGCGAAGAACATGTGATTTATTATCTGAGCAAGAGTTTATCTGGACCCGAACTCAGATATTCACATGTTGAGAAACTGGCTTTGGCAGCCGTCATCTGTCCAGAGGTTCTGCCACTACATCTTATTACGCACCACCACGGTAATCGCAGACTCTAACCCTATGTACCACGTCTTGACACGTCAAGTACTTGGGGGAAAATATTCAAAATGGATTGTTATTCTTCAAGAATTTGATCTTGAGTTTACAAAGGCCAAAGCCAAAAAATCCCTGGTGTTTGCCGAGCTCATCTGTGCTCTCCCTCGTGGCAATGAAAACATTGAACCTAGAGATTCTCTCCCCGATGAATCTCTCTTCCTCATCAGCACCTCTGATCCTTGGTACGGAAACATTCTCCTCTACCTTCAAACCCAATGTTTTCAGCCCAACATCTCTCGCGAAGAGGGTCGATGCATTCATCACCACGCTCACCATTATCTCATCATTGGCGACACCTTGTATCGTCGGGGTATTGACACCATCCTTCGGTGATGTCTGATTCATGAGGAGGCTGAACGCACTTTGAATGATTGTCACCTTGGCACCTGTGGCGGTCACCTTTCCGGGATGGCCACAACCCAAAAAATCCTACGTGCCGGCTACTTTTGGCCCTTGATTTTCAAAGATTTCATTGAGGTTGTCAAAAAAAGCCCACCCTACCAACTTTTTAACAAGAAGGCACACACCCACCCTACTGCATTGCACCCTATTATCGCCATTGTCCCCTTTGCCAAATGGGGTATCGATTTCATGCAGTGTAATCCTACCTCAGCCGGGGGGCACGGTTACATCATCGTCACCGTCGACTACTTCACCAAATGGGCTGAGGCTATGCCTACCTTTCTAAATGATGGTTGTACTATAGCTCTATTCTTCTTCAACCACATCATAACTCATTTTGGTGTACCACGTGCCATTGTCACTAACCATGGTGAACACTTCAAAAACCAGATGATGAGCGAGTTACATGTCAAATTGGGTTTTCGCCGTGAAAAATCATTCCCCTACTACCCTCAAGCGAACGGACAAGTTGAGGCTATCAACAAAGTCCTAAAAACCATGATCCAATGCATGGTAGGGGAAAACAAGACATCGTGGCATTTACAACTTTTCTCCGCTCTCTGGGCTTATCGCAGCTCGATGAAAACTTCAATGGGATTTACCCCTTTCTAGTTGGTCTATGGCATTGAAGTCGTCCTACCAATCAAGTGTGAGATTCCATCACTCAAACTAAAAATCGAACTCCTGCCCCATACTTCTGTTGAAGAAGAACGATTCTTGTATCTATCCAAATTGGACGAAACACGTTGCGATGTTGCTCTCACCAATGAGGTACATCAGAAACGAATTAAGAGTCAATATGACAAATCCGTCCACCCTCGGACTTTTGCAAAAGGAGACTTAGTCCTCATTTACGACCAAGCTCACGATAAATTGGGGACAGGAAAGTTAGAGCCTATGTGGCATGGTCCTTACATCGTGAAATGTGTCCTACATAAAGGTGCCTATGAATTAGTTGATCATGATGGAATTTCCCTGGGAGAGCCCCAAAATGGGCTTTACCTTAAAAAGTACTATGCCTAGATCACCTAGCATCTGTACTTTGTACATTACTGTATTTTAGTTTGGTGTGTCTATTTCTTTCGCGTGCTTGAGTCTTTACCGTTTCCACTCATGACTATGCCTATGTTTTCATGCGTAGATGACGTCTTCCTTTCCTATCTTTTTTGGGTTCGCAGATGGCGCTAGCCGACATACCCAGAACATTGCTTCGGCAGCATGGGTTATTTACCAGTTTGACGAGGTGGTGAGTTCATGAGGCATCTGCTTAGGACCAGCAACCAACAATATGGAAGAATATCACACTGTCATCGGACTGTTGACCCAAGCCTCCTCCCTAGGTATGTCTCATATCATTGTGTACTTAGATTCCCAACTCGTGGTTTATCAACTCAACCGTATCTACGCTATCCGTAGTCCTATCCTGCTACGTCTACACTTACAAGTTCGTCGTCTTGAATGAATGTTCGATTACATTGAATATAGACACATTCCAAGAGAACTTAATAGTGTTTCGGATTCATTAGCTAATTATATCATGGATCGGTATCTTGCCCACATATAATATTTAAGGAAAGCAAAATTGTACATTACATGTAAATTAAAAACACATCATAGACATCATCATGTACAAATCAATGGCATCATAAAAACTCGAAACTGTATATATATATATATATATATATATATATATGGCGTGATTGAAATGTTTGTATTACATCAAAAAGTATGTAGAAGAGAAAAATATTGGGTCTTTCCACCCATACAATGTCGCCTGACAAGGCATACAAAATATGATCACCGGAGAGACTCTAATCTCCCCGCACTACATTATGCTGCGAGTAACACACCATCGCGCGCACTACGCACCTCAATAGAGAATTAATATTCTTTGGTACTCCCACGGTGTGCCTCTGCAAATGTAAAGGAACTTCTCCCCTCCGCAAAGGAGGAATGCCCATCGTAAGGCCTTGGAGGTTTCTCTCAACCTTCCGGAGACCCATCACTGGTACTACCAGATCTGCTGCAACTGGGATGCCCCCATGACCTCCTGGTACCAGTACATCAGCCGGATGCACTGCTCCCTTGTCTGCATGTTGGAAACAATACATCTATTAAAACTCTTCTACAAACCCAAAAAATATATATATATACATCAAAAACTTTAAAAACAAAAACTAGACAAGGTATGGCTCAGTCTCTTACCTGACTCATCCTTGTCTTCCCCCGCAGGCAACATCAAATCCATTCTCCCACGGAAGTCTACCTCAGCATAAGGGAATTCCTCTATCCAGAGATACTGTCATCTCAGCCAGGCAAAGAAATTGCCAGTGAAATGGAACTCTGACTCTGACACTAGCCTTGGAGACAGACTAGTCCACCTCTCCATCCTTGGTTCATCCACTGGTCGCACTGCCAGTGCCATCTAAGGCTGCATCTGAGGGATGAGCTCTAGGAAAAATGAGACCAAAAATGAGCCATAACCAAACTTCTTTTGTCCAGTCCTACACCGTGAAATCTATTCCTTCACATTTCGAAGGAACCCTGCACTCCAGTTGAACAGTATTGGTTCCAAACATTGAACAATGTAAGCCACCTGCGATCTTGATGCTAGATGAGCACTAGTACTACCTGTCACGCTCGTGATAGCAAATAGTATAGACTAAAGGGGCAGTTCTTGAATATCCTTGATAGGGATTCTACCCCCTACCAGCCTTGCTCCTGGGATATAGTGGCATGCCAGATACACGTCCACTTGTTCAGGTAGTGCCCTTTGCCCGGAGAATGATATGGGGACCCCTATTTTCGAGAGGTTGGTCAAAAAGTACACATATTCTAACTCAATGGTTAAAAGATGTGTGCCAATTTGGAATCCTTGCTCTGCAACATCCCAGAGGCCAATCATATGCTCGAGCAATAAAATCTCTCTCTTCATTTTTTGCAACTTGAAGAATTTGCGCAAACCACAAGCTTGAAAAGAAGCCCGTGTACGAGGACTTTGCAAGGCGGCTAAGTCATCCATCTCATGTTCCCTTTCTTTCCACTCAATCATGGTCACCAAAGTTATCTACAAAACAAAAAAATCAAGAAATCCATTATTTCCACATTTTGGCAATTTCGGCAATTTTTGAAAGCAATGTAAAACATGGAATGAGGTGCCCACATCATTTAAAAGTAACCACACAATATTTTATAACTACCACGACCTCCCTAGCCATTTAAAATTCATCAAATAATAATGAAAACATTTTGGAAAATCAAAACGACTTTGGGGGCTACATGGGCAATTGGGAAGATTTTTTATAGGCTCTTTTACCAAAAATGACCTGTCTAATTGACTACAAAGGCATTGACATCTTAGCCATCCTTTTCTAAAAAAAAAATTGTAAAATAATTTCCCTTTTCCATTAGTTTCTAAAAGAGGTTGATTTGGTTCTACTTGGGGCAATTTAGGGCTTCACGTTTTAATTAAATGATGCTATTAAAATGAATATGAAACCATGTGTTTGAAAGAAGAAGAGATTGACACCTACCTAGTCTGAACGGCAAGCAAAATGGTGAACCGTAGCTCCGACAACGAACACAACAAGATCCGCTTCGAAATGAGATTCTCCACTACTCCAAAATCCTTGTGCAAAATGAAATGGTAAATGAAGTTTCAATGAATTGTTATTTATAAATTTTCATTTTTCATAAGGTATAGTCATTTTGGGGTTTCACTAATGACATAATGGCTTTACTAAACCCTGGTTTGTAGTTTTGGCATCACAGGTTTCCTGGCAGTTCTGATGGATTATCCACCTTGTCACATTTATGAGCATAGTCTTAGTTCGTTCTCGAGCTCAATAATATGAGAATGTAACCGGGTAAACTTTTATCTCTTTTCGAACCCATACGGATACATGAACACACGAAAAAGGAACCCCCCTAGAGTCTACTTTAAACCCTTTTCAGACTCTCTAAATATGAAAAGATTGTCGAGTGACCTTGCTTCCTTTCACACTCGTTAAAAGGTCAGAAAGGGGGTCTTGCAAGCGATAGTTTACCCCTTTTTCGGTCTCGTTGGACTATTGTAAGAAAAAGGAACTCTGAGAGTTCTCTTTTAAGTGTTTTTCCAAACTCTATAATCCTGAAAAACCTTCGAGTTTTCTGTCTTTAGACTCGTTAAAGCACACATCCACAGGCCTACATGGGACCGAACCCTTACTTCTTCCGATTCGTTAAACAAAGGAAGAGGAACTTACTGAAGGTGAGTTATATCAAGCATGTGTTATCCTCCTTGAGCTCATTAAATCAAAAAGAGGTACTCATCTATCTGGATGGGGGAAAAAATTGAAAGGAGCAAGCCAAGCAGTCTCTTGAGAACATCATCCAGCACTTCTTAGAGTCACCCTTGAACATGGCACTTTGTCATTTGCACATATCATAGTCCACTGAACCTCTGCACTAAGCCAATCCTCTGAGTTCCTTTCACTCCTTTGGGTAACCTGACACAAGTTACAGTACCCACTGCATATTTTTGGTCCACGTCAAGTTTTGCTATTGTGCCCCAATGTTCAAGGGAAGTATCCACCTCGAGAGTCAGCCATCCCAAATATCTTGCCTCAAAACCTGTGTCAGTCCATGTCCATTGAATCTACCAATTACATCTCCATGTCCGTTTCATTTCATTGATGGGGGATACATCAAGGCCCTCCCTCGATGAGTCTATTCCTGTCGACTCCAACACATTATCCAGGAATTAGGCTTAGAAACTAATTAGTACTTTGGGACCTGCATGATTCAATGGCAAGCCTCCTCACATTCGACAGTGGGTTTACATCATTAACCCCTGATCGGATGATTCCATGAGTGTTCGACCTCAGTTCATATATTCACATTCGCTGGAATGTTCTAGGGTACCTTGGGAATCATCGACATTAATGGTGATCTCCCTCGCGCTTGTTAACGGTTCACACCAATGACCGGTAATCAAGTGGTTTCTGCCATGTTCGACATCAAGACATCTATTCACATGGTCAAAATCATACCACATCGGGATTGGTAAGAAGACCCTAGGTTGAGTAACCACTTTGATATATGCTTCACCCAGGCTGTGAAGGAATTTCCATTGGACAAAGAACACATAGACTGTTACATAGATCCACTTTGTATTGGTCGTGGCTATGTCTTGTCATCTCATAGATCCATTGTGTATTCTTCATGGCTACGATCAATTCGAGTCATTAGAGTATAGATCCACATTGTATCTTCGGTGGCTATAGATTTTTAATCAATACCATTATGGATCCGCAGTGTATTTTATGGCGGCCATATCTTGAAAGTCTTGATCACCCAAGCATAGGTATGCCTACCTTGGGTTTCGAAATATGTCACGATATTTGTTGGATGTTATTGTGCAGCTTCCGTCAGGTTCTCCGAGTCTATACCCTTTCTTGAACGTCTACAAAGTATTTCAGTCATCAGTTCGCATCTTCTAACTTCATACTTTGGGGGGCATTCTGTTACACATCAAAATTACTCAACTGGATAAGTGTCACATATTCCTCTCAATTGTCGTAAGTGTCACATCTTCCTTACAACTTTCGCAAGTGTCGCAAGTTGCCCACAAGTGTTGAAGACATCATTCAAGCACACTGCCATAATGATGACACTAAGGAGGCACTTAAAACATCTCATGTATTTGGTTTGGAGAAGGAGAAATGGTTAACTGAAGTCAAGGGACTCTTGACACCTGAAAAGAGCTCTGAATCAAAGGTTTTGAGGGTGACCGCTCCCCTATACCAGCCCTAGGAGCATTGGCACCCCCCTACAAGGCTTCAGAGAGCGTTATAACACTCTCCTTCCCTTCTAGAGGAGCGCTACTCAATTTTGGAGCGTTGGCGCTTCCCCTAAGCTTCTCAGGGAGTGCTACAACGCTCTGATACCCCTTTTGCAGGAGCGCTGCCTAATCTGAGGCAGTAGTTGGCCCGTTGAGGAGAATAAGGGTAGGATCTTTCAAGATTAGAAGGCAGTTGCATTCAAATTCTTGGTTTCATCAGGAGATCCCTGATCTAAGGAGGAGGTTCCCCAACTTGTTCTAAATATAACTCAAGAGGTTAATCTCCTCTTAACCTATATAAGCAAGCTCTATGATGGTGGAAAGGGAGGAAGAATTGCTAGCATGAAACCTATGATCTCATAGGAAACACACAGCCAGCCAAAGGAGGGTGATCAGTGAAGCTGCTATTATCCAGGTTGTGGATCTTTCGAGCAAGGGTTAGACGAAGAGGACTTGACGAATCTGTCGCATTCGCATCTACGATTGTAAGTACTGTTGTTGTTATTCTCATTAATATGACACGCTTGGCCTGTTTCTTTCTAGTTTGTGTCTGATGTTACATGAACTTATCATTGATAGATAGATCTGTTTTCAAGCTAATGTCAATAGAGTAGGAAGTGGTCATATCTTGTTTGTCCACAGGATTCAGCAAGGAGCAAAGGATCAGAGTGCAACTCGGAGTGTGCAGGGATAAACGTCGATAAAGAGGTACTTTTGTTCTCCTTCCTTCTCGTGTGTTAGTTTGGGTAGATTTGAAAGGAAGTTAGTGTCCACGTTAAGCATTTTATGTCTTAGAGTTAGGGTCAAGATCTTAGAGGCGATCTACCTGTCCACAGAGATATTTTCCTACAACAACAAGGGCAGACCCAGGGTTCAACACTTCAACAACACACCATAAAAACCCTAACTACCGGCTCTTTCGACAACACCTGCGAAGGAGGCTAAGTCTCACCCGAGGTAGAGGCAGGGGGGTTACAGGACTCAACTGTATGTAACCAAGATGGGACACAGATCTGTGATTATAACACTTCATAGAGTACTTAGGAACAACACACATTAGTTTATTAGCTTTATCCACATTGCAGATCAAACCCTAAGAATAGATCAACGTAGTAACAATGACAAAATATATATCGCATTTAGCATCAGAATTTAGATCTAACACATTCACCATAGACAAATCACTAAGTATTCATAGATCTATCTATCATTCATAATCATCAATGTACTAAGTAGATCTGCATCTTAAGTATCATATCACAAAGCAAACCATCAACACATGATATACATGGTTCATCCTAGTGTGGGGCTACGTCCACCAACTGCTTCTTCTTCTTTATTAGGATTCAATCTCTTACATTCCTCTGCTCTTGCGCACTAAGCCATAGAGCCAAGATTCGCATCAGACAAGTGATCTATGTACTATGCACCAGATCCACCTTCACAAAATCAGGTCAAGGCACAGAGCCAACTCCTCTATGAGGCATAGAGACTTACATACACGGTCTATTGCACAAAGAAACTCAGAACTACTTGCCTCTTGCACTTAGATGGATACTACTCTTACTTAACTCTCCTTCTACCTTACAATCTTTATATATTTATACTTTTACAAAAAGGCCTAATCATGGGTAAACCCATGGGCTGGCATCCCATAACCCGTTATAAAACCCTAAAAACCCCATGTTGGGTCCACAAAACAAGTGAGATCCCACGATCTCAGCTCCACCTGGGTGCTCCATCTTCGACCAGCCTATCGAAGTCCAAAGTGGTCAAACCAGACCAATGTTTCCTCAAAACTTGGTCAAGGGCCAATAATCTAACTCAACACAACACATCACAAGCAAACACCAAAGACCAGTGCCAAGCCATCGAAGGGAGGAGCCACGTGGGCCACACTTGTGCACTACGTGTCAAGGTGTTAATCAAACTTGTTCCTTTATAAAGTATTGCAACTTCTCTTTCCACAATTCCTGTGGGATAAAACCCCATAGAACATAAAAATAAAAAGCAAATAACGTACACGCCCAAAATTTTATGTGTTCAAAATTTTATTAGTCAGGGTTGTTGGTGGGTATTGATTATTCTAAGAGCCATTCAATGAAGGAGCAGTTTTAAACGCCAAGTGCCAAACAAATGTTGAGATGCTAAATATTTTGCATTGTTAGTGAATTTTCAAAGGTTTGATCATATGCCAAGTGCCCATTTGAAACCTCTATGTGCCCAATTGATGAGTAAATAAAGAGGTGAGATTCATTTGGTGGCTAACCAATGAGGTGAGATCCTCGTAACAATGATGAAAGGAGTGCCAAAGGGAAGTGTTTCTACAGGTGCAGGATTTACTGCCAAGAATCCAAGTAATGGAGTTGGCTATCAAATGCCAATATAATTTCATGGCCAGATTTACATTGGAGGTGTGTGTTTGAAATAAGCCCAAGTTCAAACCCTCGTTGTGCAAAATGTTAAGTGAGATAGTCATGAAGATTCACCAAATTCGAATTGCAAATTTTGCAAAAACAGAGACAGAGATGCCAAGATAAACGTCTACAAGGTCATTGTCACAAAGGGTTCCAAAGGTGTTAAATTAATTTCGTAAGAGGTGTTGGTAAGTAGAGTTTTTTAAATTCGTTATTTAAGGAAGTTGTCAGCTCGTCTTCTATTGATAAACTATGCCCAGTCATAAATTTGTCTTCTATGTATAAATCAGATAAGGACCAATTTGGGTACACATGGGGGTTTTGGTAGCTCTATTGTTTGTGCCATCTACATTAGAAAAGAAATATTTGCACGATACAAATGTCCTATTTTAGGTATTTTAATGATGTGAAACATTTTCCAAGAAAATTATTACTGAACTCTATCATTCTATTCTGAGCAATGAAACTCGAAAAGCATACGATCAAAGTCGAGTTATTCCTGAGATGTCCATTGAATATTCTGATTTTGGTGACAAATGGAAATCAGATATTTGGTGTCAAAGATTACTCTTCATCCTTTAGATGAAGTTGAAGAAAAAACTCCAGATTCCTAAGGATCAGATTGAGCATATCCATGCATAAAGGGTACTTGGTTTTTACGATCTTCAACCTTTGACATGTTCAATATCATCATTCCAAATCCAAAAGATTTGACAACCATATTCAGTGATTCAAGGATTGGAGACAACTAATGCAAGGTGGAAACAACTAATCAATAGTTGTAGTATTTTCTAGGAACATATCTTGAACATTAAAACCAACAGTGGACACTTGGAAGCACATCTCCATATTATGTGGCAGAACATCCCTGATTTTTACAACAGAATTAGTGGGAAAGAATTATCTCAAAGACACTTAACCAGAGGAAAGACAAGTGGAAGCAAGAATTGGACACTTGGAAATAGTTATCTCTATCCAGCAAATCCACCATCTTTCAACAGCTCGAGATTATTGCAACCAATTCTAGTTTTAGTTTTATTTTAATTGTTTTTCTTACCAGCTAACAAGGAGATAGTTATTATTTTTATTATTTAAGAAAGAATTTTGTAATTGATTTGGGTTCAGTCTTGGGACCCGAGAGGGGATTTAGGAGTAGAGAAAGCTTGAGGGATAGAAAACATGTATTTTTTATCAGTGTAAGCCTAAGGGAATCCATGTTAAAAGAACATTTTTGTCATTAGAGATTCATGAAAGTTGTGTTACCAGATTTGTAAACTACTTTTTTTTCATCTCTTTTTATTATCATCTTGCTTGAATGAAATTGTAAGAATTAAGGACTAATGGTTTTCTATGGGTAGGAAATTTGTGATCTGCAAAGGATTTGCAATGATTGCCTCCTTTCATGATTTATGTTCAAGTATTCTTTTAATTCATTTTTGCAGAGAGGATCCCTACTTGATGAATGTTTTTCTCTTTGTTATTTTCCCTATAGCTCCATCTATCATCACATAAGTCTTTTTTTGGTAGGAAGATCAATTGCCTTTGATCTGTAGAATGTTATGACTCCATTCCCAATGGAATTCCTCTGTATACAATCTACTACCCTCTTTCTTGTTCTTTCTCGCTGACGCACCAAGTATAAATTTGATTTTTTTATTCATATTCTGATGGGTACTGGGATTATCCTTATATCAGTCTAATGGTAACTCTTAGTTCTAACACCTTACTGAGAAAAACCATAGTTCCATAATTCATATAACAAATAATTTTCTAAGCAATGGAATCACAGTAGAGGGGTTCCGCTATATGTAATATGATGTCACAGGTCCAACCAATCAACAATTGCTTGATCTAGGCCCTGGTTAGATTTTTATGGTGTGTTTCAACTTACGTCCTAAATTCATTCAAGGACACATTTCAAATTTGTTCCAAGGTCATAAAATTGAAACCAAATAGTATAATTAAATTCTATAATTTTATGCAAGTTTGTTTTCCAAGGCCCGCATGAGAACACCACCCACAATTTCTTTAGCTAGTGTTTTTCAAAATCGACCCCTGGTGCAAAAATTCCATTATCCCTTACTGAGAAAAACCTTGGTTTCATATATCATCAAATAAAACATTTTTTGGGAAATAGAATCATAGGAGAGGGATGCCCTTAGTTGTAACCCAGTGCCATGATTCCAACATATTTTATAGTTCTCCAATATGATCCCTAGTTAAAGTTTTATGGCGAGTTGGAACTCACTTATGGAATCCATTTAGGTACACATTGAGAATTTTGTATGGGGTCATAAAATGAACAACGATAAGCACACTACCCACGATCGCTTGAGCTAATGTTTTGCAAAATCAACCCCTTTGTGTAAAAATTGCATTGTTCCCTACTGGAAAAAAACCTAGTTATGGAGATCATCAAATAAAATAGTTTATGGGAAATGGAATCACAATAGAGGGGTCCCCCTAGATTTAATATAGTGGTAGGATTCCAACACAATCAACTATTCTTCGATCCAATTCTCGATTAGATTTTTATGGAAACTTTCAACTCGCTTCCCAAAGGCATTCAGGGACACAATGAGAATTTTCTCCATGAGGATAAAATAAAAATAAAAAAGCATAATTGAGTTCCATAAGCTCCTACAAGTGTTATTTTCATATTCTCGTGTGATAAGGCTACCCATAATCACCTAATCTAGTATTTTTCAAAATTTCCCCTAGTGCAAAAATTGTATTATCCCTTATTGAGAAAAACCCTAGTTCTAGAGATCGTCAAAAAAGCATTTTTTGGAAAATGGAATCACAGGAGAGGGGTTCCCCTAACTGTAATATGATGTCCATATTCCAATGAAATTGATGATTCTTCTTTTTGAACCCCAATTATAGTTTTATATCAATTTTCAACTTTCTTCCTAAACCCAGCCAAGGACACATTGATAATTTGGTCAAGAGGCATAAAATTCAAACTGAGTAGAAGAATTTTGTTTCGTAAGCTCTTGCAAGTTTGGTTTTCCAAGATCCAAATGAGCATGCTATCCATAATCACTCAATCCAATGTTTTGAAAAATCCACCCTTAAGTGAAAAAATATGTGTGCAAGTGGATTTGGAGAATGACCTCCTTTTGGCATTGTAGGCAAACATAGATGGTTATATCCATATAAATACTTATAATATAATGAAAATTGTTAATGAGACACCTGATACTATAAGGACACAACTAATTTTCTATTAGGATGCAAGAAGGACATTGACGAGACAAATAGGATGTTAAATGACTCAATTAATATGCCTCTTTATTATTCACCAAAATATTACATCTAGTCACTCCTGTGCACTAAGACACAGAGTCAAACTTCGCACAAGAAAAGAGATCTGCACACTAAGCATTAGATCCTCCTTCTTTACCTTCCAAAAATAGGTCAAATGCACAGAGCCACAATCTTATTATCACAAAACTTAGCAGCTGCTCCACACTGAGCACAGTCTACAAAATCACAGTCGAGCACAAAGCCTCGACCATATACATTCCTCTGCATAGAGAGCTACTCTTTCACACATAACTACTTCTTATACACTATGTTCCTCTTTATTTATACTAGACAAACCTTTACAATAAGGCCTAAACATGGGAAAAACCCATGGGCCGACATCCCATAAACCCATTACAAAACCCAAGGGACCCCTTACTGAGTCCACATAACTCTCAAAATATGTCAGATCCACGATCTGAGCTCCGCCTGGGCACTCCTACTTCGACCAACGTGTCGAAGTCCAAAAATGGGCCAAAACTGACCAAAGTTTCCACAAAACTTGGTCAAGGGCCAACACCCATGAAGACGCTTACTATGGTTATTATGGGTCACACGTGGTTTTGAATGTTGATTTAATTACATTGCATGCACAAACTGAAATCCTAACACAATTATTGTTCAAACAAGTAGGTTGGGATCTTGTCATAATTACTCTACATGCTTTAATGAAACCTTGGCATTGTTACACCATTCTAGAAGGAATTTTGTGAGAGGAATTCTCATCAAAATATGTGTTGTAGTTAGAACTAAATAATTGTAATTAGATTTTATATAATTGTGAATTAGGAAAGAATTGTACTATCATTCAATTATCAACTAGAGGAATTAAGGTATTGTGAGACACATTGCATCTACAAATAATGTTGAATTACACTCAATAATGAGTATTGGACATGAAAGGATGTGTGTAGGACAAGGTTTATTCATATGGCATGCAACATAGAAATATATAAAGTATTGTGTGAATCAATGGATGTTTATTATGGTCATATTTCTATCCTAATCACATTTGTAGCAATGAAACATTCTTTAACACATTTACATTAATTTCAATGGGTAGCGAATGTATATTAAATGATGATGTGTGTTGGTTGAAAATATTTTGTCAAAATAAAGATAACTTTTTCATTTTAGGATAGGAAGCACATAGGGGGCTAGCATTTGAGTAGAGGTAGAGACTTGAGGGTAGATAGGACTAGGGTATGAGTAGAGGCAGGGATGAAGGGGTAGAAGGGATGGAGGGAGGGATAAAGATATAGAGAAACTCAAGTAATAAGATAAAAAAAATTATGTGTATATGAATTTCAATCAACATTTTTGTACTTGCAATTTGCATAGGGCTAGTTTTTGGGATCAAAATAAAAATATGTGGGGTGATTTTTCATAAAGGTGGAAAACCTCATTTTGTTCCAATAATCAAAACTAGGTTTTACCTCTAACTGTGACTACAATCAACCAAAATCCAAATACAACCATTGTGCATCCATTTCTCATTTCGAAAAGAGTTCAAAGAGAAACTCAAGCATTAAGAGAAAAATGTTGGTCAAGGTAGATGTTGGCTAGGATCTTGTCTTCACTTCTACGACACACATAGTGTGGAATAACAGCATGGTTTGTTTACCCTAAGTGAGTTGGGGATAGATATTGGGATAAACTGATTGGGAGCCACCTTTCCATTACATGGAAAATTATGCCAATACAAGAATAAAGAGGGAAAATATTGTATTGTTCTTATGCCTTTTCACTCTTTCAAGGAGGATCTTTTTTTTCATTGTAAGTTATCTTTGCATGTGATATAGAAGGCCATTACTATTTTATGTTTTCAATTTTTGAATGCAATCCCAAGCCCATCTTTCTGAAAAATATTGGGGTAGTTTTGAAAAACATCATTGCTCTTGTTGATGGGCCTCCATGTGCCTATGATTCTTTGGATAATCTAGTGTTGGAGAAAGTTATTTTGGAGAAGTCTTGGGAATCATGTAGGAATATATTGTGTGATATTTTGGTTAAGGAGAAGTGCACACACAAAGTAGTTGAAGCATGTTTGGGAGGTAGCATGCAAAAGGAAAAAAGTAGTTAAGATTTTGGGAAATTTTTTCCACATTGTAATGAGATTAGCCCTATTGTAAAACCATAAATTGTAATGAGTTTTTGGGTCGAGTTATTTCTTGATGAATGATGAGTTAGTGATGGTAATTTATTTTGAGGAATTAAGTTTTAGTGATGAGTTTTGGAGCAAGAGTGTTTTGACTAATGACTGATATAGGCTCGCACTACAACAGAATGGATAGGGAAATTTGAGTAATGGTTATTGTTGCATATTTTTGTAAGCGCAGTACACAACTGTAAGGAGAATATAAATGACTAATATAATAAGCCATTCGTTGTGAATGTAGCCCATATTGAGGTGAACCACATTAAAATATTTTGTCCTAATGTGTTTCTTTTTGGTGTTATGTATCTGATGCATATGATGTTCATTATCACCATGCAATGATGAATAAATGCTTAAGTATTCTGAATATGTCATTATTATATCTGGTTATGGTCATGTGCACTTAAGTAAATGATGAATGAATGAATATTAAGTTGGATAATGTTGCACATAGGATATAATGAATGATAACTAAACATTAAGTAAGAGAAATTGTGCACACGTAGATGAATGGATAGTGCATAGTATGGTTATGTTGAATTCCTCATTTCCCCTCATCACTGTAGAACCTTGGTTTTTGCAACCCCTCTAGATGCCTTGGGTGAGACTTCACTTGCTTTGTAGGTGATGCTGAAAGGGTCGATGTCTAAGGGTTTTTTCAGTTCGTTAATGATTAACCTTGGGTCTACCCATCGCACATCAAGAAATGATTTTGTTGTTGGGACCAAGAACTGTAACTGAGGGGAATTTTTTGGAGGAAGAATAAGGAAGAGATAATAGAATGGCAAGAGAATAAGTAGTGAGAATTTTCCAAAGAAAATAATAGGAATTCGTGGCTCAATGATGAACAATGGTTGCAAAGGTATGTGTTTACAAATCTTCATGAAATTTTCTTTGGTGAGTTTCTGGTAATTTTGACTGAATGGTTAGAAAGGCTAGTGGAGAGTGTTGGAAGATAAATAACTGAGGCTCTGAGAAACTAGAATCCTTGATTAACCAGACATTTGAATAAAGTAAGTAATAAAGTTTCTCATGCAGTTTCTCTTTAGTTGAATACTATGTTGGGGGATTACATTACAAATCTTGCAATAGATTGTACCTAGTCTTATAGTGTCACAGAAAGGGACTTCTTTAAGAGTCTGCAAGGAATATTTATGAACACAATGTCTACCTAGATAAAAAAAAAATTGTGAGACAATAATGTTATGAAGATGGAATCTGACTACTAGTCCTCTTCGTGCACATACGGGGATTGGGGAATGACCGTAGGATGGTCTGAGAGTGGAAAAGGATGAATAAGGAACATGTGGACTGAGAATGCCAAGAGAGGAATATAGTGAGTTATATGGAGATATTATAGTATTGCGTTGTGGAAAAAGGTTTAGGTATAGTAAGAAGGAGATTGTGGCTAAGAGAGAAGAGAAGCATAGAGTGTTTGATAAAAGAGACCCATGTGCAGTACTTTAGATCACACCATATAGAGAAAGAAAAGAGAAAGAAAAGGATCCTCAGTACAGTCCAGTAGAGGAATCAATTCCATCTCATATCAGAATATGTTTTGAACCCATGACCATGTGTGCATCACCAAGATCTAAAGCAGAAACTGGAACTTTGTCAAGAGAAATTGTAGTTAGTGGAGGAAGCCAGAATGGTAGTCATAATAGTAGCTCAGCACACCATAGTCATCCACCATCGCCAAAGGTAAGTCCTATGTAGAATACATTGGCAGAAATATATCATACATTATGAATGCCCAATTTCCAGGTAGTGGGGTCAGAAGACCCGAAGCAACATTTGTTTGTACATAAGACGATATGGACTGCGAAGAATTTCCAGGATGAGGCAACAAAGATTTCAAAGTTAGAAACGATGTTCAGAGGTCATGAAATATTATGGTACATGAAGTATCATACTAATACACTGGAGGGACATTGGCAGATATTGGACAATCTTTATTGAAGGAATTTTGGAAGCCGAAATCTGAATCACAATACATTACAGAGTTGAAAGAGATTAAGAAAATACAGACTGAGATAGTTTTGGATCATGATAAGAGTTATAAATATGTGATGGGTATATTAACATTCCATATCGTTGATGAACAACATAGAGAATGGTTTATTGCAAGTCTGTTACCATGCATTTGTTTTCCTTTGACACAGAAGAAGGTCACGTCACAACCAGAAGAATTATAAATTACAATGAAGTTAGAAGAATCTCTTGTAGGATAAGGTGTAGGGATGGAATAGTTTGAGTCATAGTTAGTTGCATTGAGTATTAAATAGTCAGAACTGATGAAAGGAAAGGAAAAGAATGAATAATTTTGGTGTATTACATGTAAGACAGAAGGCCATCGTAAAGATGAATGCCTAGAATTTGCACAATATATGGATATAGGGGCACTGAATCCATTTCCAGGAGGAGTAGGGTATTTCAAAATATGAAAAACATGGGGACATCATCCGAATACTTTTCCATTATTGTACAAGTACCTGAGCACGCCCAGGAACTTGTTCTATAATTTTTTCAAGTTTGTAGGACAAGATGAGAAGGATTGTCATGCATTCGACTTAATGAGAGAGTGCACTTCATATGATTACATAACCTAAGAAGAAAATATCGCAGTAGAAGGAGGAGTTCCATAGTATAATAATCTGAGAGGATCTAATAAGTTTGGAAAAGGAGGATTTAATCAAGGAGGAAGAGGACCAATCATTTGTTATAATTGGCAAGAATTTTCCATAAACCTTGCATGACATGCACATACTACAGAGAATTGGACCATGCAACTAAATATTGTCCTCAACTAATAGAAAAATGGTAGGAAAGAGGGAACTAGAATCATAATTTACAGATGATAGCAGTCGAAGTGCATGATGAGCAACCTAAGATAATAGTGGTTACAGGTGGAGGAAAGAGAACCAGAGCAGATGTGACAGAACAAGGAAATACAATTCATCATTCGGTAAGGAAAGCAGCGGAGCCATTACCATTATTTGATCCGAGGAATGAGAAAGAGACTTACCAGCAAGAAAGAAAAGAGTTGATGGGAGAAGACTGGATAGCATCAACTTTTTATGTCAAATTGTTGTATGATAAACCACTAGTATATGATATGCATCTAGTTTATCATCATTCTGAGAAATGAATTGATGAGGTAAGTACTTTGAAAATATTTTCAAGAAGTTGTTAGACTTAATGAAGGATGAATCTGTGTTGATTAGTCTACATAGAATGATTGACCATTGTGCCTAATAAATAGAGAACCTTGTTGCACATAGAGAAGTTAACCAAGTGCACAGTACAAAGTGAACCAATAGGAAGTTCAGGCTTAGTGCGCAGATAGGAGCATACAAAATGGATAATATAATTCTAGATTTAGGTTCAAATGTAAATGTTATACCGAGACAAAATTGAAGGATGATGGGATAGCTTAAGCTAATTTGGTCTCCTATCCATTTTAGATTAGTGAATCACATAAGATCGTTCTATTCGAAAGTTTAACATGCATTAATGTCAATATTGATGGGGTGCACAATGTATCAAACTTCGAAGTGATCGACATAGTAGATGGAAGTACACCATATCCATCACAATTAGAACTGGATTGGGAATTTGATAATTATATGATCATTGACTTAAAGAAGAGGCATATGGTATTCGAAGTGGAAGACTTAAAGGTAACCATGCCATTAGACCCCATTGAAGGGAAAAGGTATGTAGAACTAGCGAAGAGAAAAGGGATTGATAATTTGTAGAATATGATTGTTCGAATGGACGATTACATCAATACTACATTTGAAGGTGTACATAGTTGGTGGAGTATAAACTCATTCACGTGAGACTTAGAATATGCTCTGGAGAATTGGAAACAAATACGATATGAAGTCTCGACAAGGAAGTTTGCTCGAATCACCTGTGCATTAAGATGGATTGGAATCGAAATAGTCGAACCTCCAAGGTATAGTGAATTGACACCTATAGAATATTTTATTAATGACTTTGAAATGCATATTCTAAATCAGCAAAGACTCTTTTCCTTAGATGTTGCAATGATGGCGACTTCAGCGAGATGGTGGGTTATGCACAAAGATGGCATAAGAGATTGGTCACAATGCAAGAGATTATTACAATTCATATTTGGGATAGATAATGAAAGTATCATGCCAAAATATAGTGGATTAAGTTGTCCAGCAGATCATGTTACGAAGTGTATTGCGCAGTGGAGATCAATACGAGAGAAATAATGGACTCATTTATTTTTTCATACCTTGGAAATTATTCCCAATAATTGGTACATCAAACCAGAAGTGCACAGAGGGACAAGATATTGGGAAGAGTTCATGAGGAACTTTAAGGTAACATTCATTTTTGAAAGTAATAATCCTTTCATTGAATCGTAATTGTAGGTTCTAAAGAATGATATTTTTTCATCAAAGGAATTGTTGGGATAAACACATTTTTATAGTTTGCGTAGAGTCATTGCAACAGTTGAATAGGTCTTGCATTGTTATAATGTTGCAGAATAATTCCAAGATGAGGAATATCGAAGGAATTTGCATATATTACATATTGAAGGGTAGAGCGGAGTAGAAGGATCAAAGATTGAGTCATCCTTATATGCAAATCCCTTAAGGACATGTAAAGTGAACATTGGTACAGAAGAGAAACCTAAGTTTGTGTATATAGGAGACTACTGGAATGATGAAACAGTGGAAAATATTGTTGACTTACTACGTGACTACCAGGATCTATTTCCAATGACGTTCTTAGAGATGAAAGGAATCATTGGGGAATTAGGAGAAATGACTATTCCACTGAAACCAAATGTGAAACCTGTGGGACATAATCATTGGGGAATTAGGAGAAGTGAAGATTCCACTAAAACCAAATGTGAAACCTATGGGACATAAACCCTATAGAATGAATCTAAAATTTAAGGAGAAAGTAAAAACATATATAGACAAAATGTTAGAGGCTGGAATTATAGAACCTGTTGAAGAATTAGAGTGGATCAACCCCATGGTGGTTCAAGATAAGAATACATGAGGAACCAGAATATGCATAGATCTAAGGAAGTTGAACAATGCATGTTTACATGACCCATTTCCTACACCTTTTACCAATGAAGTACTAGAGAGTGTAGGGGGTCAAGAGGCTTAATATTTTACGAATGGATTCTTGGGATACCACTAGATACAAATTGTGCAAGAAGACCGATATAACATGACCTTTTTCATAGAATGGCGTTGCTACTAGTATACAGTAATGTCATTTTGGTTGAAGAATGCATCAACGATATTTTCCAGAGTAGTTATCGCAGCCTTCAAAGAGTTCATTCATAAATTTTTAGAAGTTTATTTAAATGAATGGACAATATTTGGTCTATTGAAGGATTGTGTTAAAGTCTTGTGCTTAATGTTGGATAAGTGTAGGCACTACCAAATCTCATTGAATTTGAATAAATGCATATTTTGTGCGCCTTTTGGGATTTTTTTTTTCTATGTGTTGGGTAAAAATGGATTGATAACAGACCCTTCCAAGAGAGTCATGATTGTTGATCTACCACCACCCACTTCAGTGCAATAGTTGAAGTCCACATTAGGTCATATAGGATAATATAGAAATTTCATCAAAGGATATGAGTAGATCACATTCCCTATGGATAAATTATTGAAGAAGGAAGTGAAGTATCAATGGAATGATGAATGTTAGAAGAGTCTAGATACATTAAAATAGAAGATGGTCACTGCACCGATTCTAGTTTTTCCTGATTAGAGAAAATAATTTCACATACATGTTGATGCATCGTTGATAGAATTGGGAGAAGTATTGGCACAACCAGGAGAAAGAGATATATACTATCAAATTGAATTCAGCAGTAGGAAGTTATCATCTATAGAGAATAACTATACTACGATGGGAAGAGAAGGTTTGGTGATGGTATATGCCTTGCAAAATTTCAGAACTTACCTACTTAGATCTCATTTCAAGATGTATACAGGTCACTCTGTGATGAGTGTAAATGTTTTGAACCTATACAGAATAGATATAGATAAACAATAATACACACATTTGTAGAGAGAATTGGAGAAAGAATAAGAAGGAGAGAAAGAATGAAAGAATTCTCATTAACCATTGTGAATAATGAATAATTTACACATGATATACTCTGTATAACTCAATGAGTGTGCACTGGAGGAGAACCAATGCACCATAGTGGTGGTCTAGAGTAATTTGAACATGCACCAGTAGTTACAGGAGTGAACTTCCACCTAGTCTAGTCTCTCAGGTAGTTACGAGAGTGAACTACCACCTAGTTGAGTTAACTAGTCAACTAGTCTTCAGTTAACTAACTGAACAGAGAGTAGTGAGGAGATAAATTAGGGAATCAATGGTAATGCTCCAGTATGGTGATGATACCAAAGCAAGGTCGAATTATCATGGTGATGATCCCAATGTTTCATGGTGACAAAACCAATACAACATCTAAACTCAACTCAACTAGTCAAACTAAAGTGTCAACTGAAAGAGAATATTCTCCATGTGGAATATTCTCCCCTAAAATATATGACACTCGATAATGACTAATTATGAATAATAAACAAGGAAAAAACATAGGAAAAAGAAATCTTAGGTGTGTGTGAAGTCCCCCCTAAACATCACTATGGTGAAAATAAAGAATGGGTCTCGACAACGAGGCCATGTTAGGTACCCAAATACAAAAGATACACTGAAATAAAGTGAGGAAAGAGGGAAAACCTCATGGGAAAAACCCCCCCTCAAGGTACAATGTATGTAAAAAGAAGAACTATAGTTGTTAGGCAACTGTGTCCTTCACTTCAAGATGAATTCGTAGAGAATGGAACTTCTTCTCAGTGAAGGTCTTGCTGAAGATGTATGTCGTTTGTTATGCTGAAGGATAGAACAGTAATTCAATGATCCCCTCATGTACTAAGTCCTGGATGCAGTGCATGTGGATCTTGATGTGCTTCGTCCACTGCCTTTGAACTGGATCTTTGCAGAAATTCAGAATGCTCTGGTTGTCACACTAGATTATGATCGGTCAATGAAACTGAATGCCCAACTCAATGAGAAAATATTGTAGCCACATAGCATGAATTTTTATGATAACTAACCCTCTGTACTCTGCCTCGGCTGAAGATATGGTGCAGACCCCCTACCTCGGTAGGGTCCCGCTGACCTCCCGGTCACTAGATCATCTCACCCTCGAGCTGGATTAACTCTTCAATTCCCTGCTAGAATCCCATGAACAAAATCCACTGGTCCAAATGAGAAAATCATCCCACACGAATAAGTACTAGATGTGATATTCCCCTCCACATGACCACAAACCTAAACAAAAGGTGCTTCGGAACTTTGTATGTCAAGAATTTTCAAGTGAGCCAACCTTAGCTCTCCTGAGTTCCTGAACTCCCGAGCTCCCGAGCTCTGAACTCTCGATGGTATATCAACGGCTCAAGACTCGTGAAGTATAAAGATTTCTCACCCCCAATCTTCTGATCCCCATTCTCCTGAAATCATCTTTCTAGTAGATCAATGGTCCACACTCCCCTTTTGATCGATGACTGCAATCAACTTGCGAATCTGCACTTTGTGAGTTCTAAAAACTATTCTCTTTGACTTCTCTGCTTTGTGATTCAACAAAATGTTGATCACTCACCACGTGCCCTGGCTCGATGGACGGTCGGGATTGTTGCAAATCCTGACTTTTCAGGTATCCTCCTAGGTGTCTGGACATGGATTCCAATGATTGAGATATATTCCTCTGTAACTGATCCAATGGTTGTTGTCTCTCTTCCTCCTGAGCTTGCAACTTCTGCCGACTTGGAAGAATTAAAATGTTTTAAAAAGCCTCGAACATTGATTCCTCTGCGAGCTCGATTACTTGGGTCTCATCTATGTTTTGAAAAAACCATCTCTCCTAAGATTGTCTGTGGCTTGGACCTTGAAGTGTCTTGGCCTTCTTATCCTTCTATTGGAAATTTGTGTGCAAAGGAGCTATTCCTCCTTACCTTCGCCTACTCAAAACTCTAAGTGTATCATCCCTTGTGCATCTTCCAAAATACTTATGGTGCCTTCCTGAAACACTCTGCACTCAAATTTCTTAGCTTTCAAACTTGAAATAATTTATCCCTACACACCCTCCTTATGCTCTGACTAGCCTTCAGAGGTTGTCTTTCAACACTTCGTTCGAGTGTTGGTCTGGTGAATTCCTTGCATAGGTATTCCTCTAGAGTGTTCAACAACTTTGCTTCCTCTCTGAGATTCAACCACTCAAATCTCATAGGTCTCTCTTCCTTCCATTCCTGGAAGGGATATAAGTGCCCTCTTGGAAACTTATGATCAAGCACTCCTTGCTGATCTTGCATAGTATTCAGTAACTCTGTGAGTGTCTTCTCCTTGACACTTCTCTTCTCACAGAACTTGAAACAGAGTTATCCTTGTGCACTCCTTGCACTCGCTTGATGCCCACCTAGAAAATCTCTACATAATCCTTAGCAATTATGTCTCTTTGTATCTTCTCTACACAGTCTTACCTCCAAGGTGTTCATAAACCTTGAGGCTTCTCTCTTGAGCTTATGATTCCTCTGGTGTGCCCTCCTAGCACGTTCTTTCCTGAATTCAACACTAAACTTAGATGTGCACTCTTTGCACTGGCTCACAAAGTCTTCAACACTCTGTCATGCAACCCCTTGCATTAATCCACAAAGAACCCTAACTGAAATCAAAGAAAACTCACAGACAGAGAATTCTATCTATCCCTATAGATGGAACCTAACATACATCTACATCATATGCATATAAACACATAAAATACATTCATTCATAAACACATAAACACACAAAACATCATATGAAGGAAAAATTGCTCTTTATATTAATCTCAGAATGCATGTTACAATATGTTTAATATCGGACTACAACAGAGTCTTGGCTACTCTCTTCTTTTTTCTCTTCTATCCTCTAATATAATCTAATGAATCTAGATACAAAGATCTTTTTACAAAAGGGACTCCTCGATCTCTTCCCTCCATCTCACCTACTCTCGTTAATTTACATTGAATTAATTCAATGGTTGTCTAGTCTGGATCGGATCTAGATCTTATCATCCTGTCAACCATTAAAGGTGACTCTACCTACAGCCCGTGAAAAATCATGGCTTTGGCTCTTCCAACTTTACAAACATTGAATTACAATTTAAAATTTAAAATGAGAGGGTCGACGCCTCTCCCTTCCTTGAATGTTTGTTGAATGTGTTGTCTAGATGGCGCGTTGTTGGGTTGGAGTGATGCTCCTGCATCATACTCCACTGCTATGGAAAATTCATGAGCTCCTGATCATGAGCTTCCTAGCTCTGTTCAAGTCCACCTGGATCCCAAATTGTTCTTTGGAGTTGTACATCTACTCCACTGCCTTGTTGTTGTTGTTGCTGCTTCTTTTTCTTCTTCTTCCCTGTTGCTATGGTAGGCTTCCTTCTTCTCAGCTTCCCTTTGTTGATTGCTTATGTTTCTGACCTCAACATCAGCCTTCTTATCTTTTCAATCATCTCTTCCAATTTTTCCGATGGCTGGGTCTTTGGAAGTATTCTTCATTGCACTTCTTCCTCGTTGATGGGAAGATAAACTTGATCCCCCCTGCGATATTTATCTCTTGTGGCCTTAGCTTTCCACCCTACTAAGGAGCCAAGGGTTAGGGTGAGGCAAGTTGAATGGGGAGTTGGAATGTGAATGAGGGTTGGGTAGAGGGGAAGGGGGGATGTGGTGTGCTAGCAGAGAATAGAGATGAGGGGTAGAGGGGGTGAAGGGGATGAAGGGGTTGGGAGAGGAGGTGAGTAGAGAGGGAAGGTGGATGGTTATGGGTGGTGTTAGTGTACTATAAATAGGTTTTTAGGTTTTGAATAAAATTATGAGATAAAATCATGTCTTGGGTTAGATAAGAACATTGTATGATTTTTTCTTAAATCGTGAGTCACAGGTTGGTTTTTCATGGGAAAGGTTTTTCTTTTTTAACCATGTAACTTATGTTTTATCTCTTGTGCCAAGATGTGGGTTGTCGTGTCACTAAAGGGTTATTATGAAGGATCATGTTGTCATTTCAAAATAGTCAGATTCAGTATTGTCAAAGTTCTAATGATTTCATGATATCGAATCTATCAAGGGCATGTGGAATCATCAATAAAATCATTGTGAAGCGCAAGTTGTTGCACGATGTCCTAATTATGCGTGTGTAGAATGATGAGGTATGATATAAAGAATTCATTATTTATTTGAATTTATATTTCAAGTGTATCCTTCCTCTAGGTAAAGAAATCATCAAGAGATTGTTTCTCTTCATCTATTATTTCAAAACCTCCCAGCCAAGCTCGTCGCCCAGAAGACATTGTTGTTCATTACTGCACTAAGTTTCCTATTGCTACTAGTTGTTGTGCACTGTGAAAAGGTCCCTAAATTCATTTATTGTGTAGAGGTTATTACTCTCCTTTCTGTCACAGAGGTTATTTTTCTCATTTTACTACACAGAGGAAATTTAAATCTATTGTTGTGCACCTGACGTTCACACAAGGTTGCATATACTAGCATCATGACAACTCTTGAATGAAGAAGAAAGAATGTAATAAGTGATGAAATCATGAGTTTTGAGCCACAGGGTTTAAATTTGGTAAACAAAGACCCAACAATTAGAGCATCCTTTGAACAAGTGGGTTGCATCAGGTTTTGTGAAAAACTTCAGGGTTACAATAGATAGGTGGTGAGGGACTTTGCAGAGAATTTTTATGGAACTAAGACTAAAGTGGGAAACCTCCAGTTGCAAGTTTTTGAAGATAACATCGTTGGTGAAAAATAAATCCCTGCCCATGGAGAACATTGGTTCAAAAATATGCAGTGACATATGTCTCACTATCATGATTTTTTTAAGCCTAAATTTAAAATTCTAAATTTGGAGCTATCATACCTAGAGAGTTTTTATTGAAAAGTCACAGTGATTTTTTGAGGGTTATACAAAGTTTTTTTACATGTGAAGGGAGAATTAACAAGGTTTACCAATATCACATCGGGCTCTTAATGCACTTCGCCAATAAGAAGCCTTTGAATCTACCATATTATCTTTTCAGAAGTCTTGGAAAGATGGTTGACATAGTACAACTAAGGAAAGATCAAGGAGATGCTAGCCTTTTTCATTTTTATTTGATCAAATTGTTAGTATTAGAGGAACTAGAAAGACAAATCAAGACTGGGATTCTTTTCTAAATTCAACAGGCATAGTAGTATATTCCCTAAGCAGCCCACAAAGCTAGAGGAATACACCCTCATGAGTATAAAGAACTACAACATCAATCCCTAAGAGTTATGTTAAGAAAAGGGAAGGAGAAATTGAAGAACCTGTAGCAATTCAGGTAGATAAGAAGAAAGGAAAGAAACTCCAATTCTCTCTAGAAGTGATTGAACCTCCTAGTAAACCATGCACCAAATCTGTAGCAAAGAGAATTCATGTTGTACATACAACGCAGGAAACTAGTGAGACTTTAGAAAACTTCATACAACCAATTCTCTATAATGAAAAAGATACTTCAATTATTGAGTTGAAGGAACAGTTGAAGAAGGATCACTTTGTCATAGCACAGTTACAGCATGAAAATAGAGAATTGAAGAAGAAGTCTCTAGAAAAGGTTTTCTGGAAAGATACTTTTTGTGATAGGAGAATGGTCAATACTATCAGTTTCAGTTGGTTCCAAAACAAAGAATAAAGGGAAATCAATACAATAGACTCCATAGTTAAAGGAGATTCCTCATCCTAATGTGCCCTTAACAAGGTCCTCAACTAAGAAGTTGCAACATCAAGAGGAAATCCCAGTGCAGCAGGTGGAGATTAGAAATAAAGGAAAATTTGATTTTCTAGCTGACACAGCAGAGAAATGAACCATTGGAACTCGAATTGACACATTTTTGTCATTTTTCCATTTTGACTTATATTTGGAAAATCTCATATAAAGTTACACATCAAATTTGTTGTGAAACTATGATCACTCGTTGTTACACAAACTCTGTTGTATTTTTCCTGCGTCGTGCAACCGACTTACTGTGCAACAATGGAAAAATTACTAGAACATCTTTAGCTCAACTTGAATATTTCGACAAATGTTTCATCTTATCCCCAACAAACATCAGAAGGGGAAATCACGATTTTTGGTTTCATTTATTGTCATATCAAAGTTGTTACATTTTAAATTAAATGAGTCCAGTCGACTCTTTATTTTTGTCAGTCCATTAAAGATTTTATGATGAGTATGTGTAACTGTTAGCAGCATTTTTAGGATCATAGTTGAATCTGAATTTGACACTACAGACATATGATTTTGTATATATTTAGGAATCCCATGAAAACAAAGGGTTGGAAAATGTGTAAGCGAATACTATTGAACATAGTGTAATTTTTCTTTGTTGTTTATGAAAATTGTTGGATTAGAAGTCCTTGAGTTTTGACCATAGAGATACATGTGATTGTGATATTTTGTGCATGTGTGATTTCTTAATATTCATTTTCATGTCTTATACTTAATTTTGCAAGGTTTATTCTCTATGTTGATGTGAAGTATATGTATCAGAACTCAACTTTATCAGATGCTCTATTTCATGTAGTTTAGATTGTATTTCCGCTATAATTGCTTCAAGATTCATCCTTGTTAGATTCCTTAAAGGATTATTGTTTTCTATGTAATCTGCTATCTACAAATATATCTATGTGGCTTAGAATATTACTTTCTATCTTGCCTTTGTTCAGTCTTTTCTCAAATTTACCAAGTATCCAGCAAGTTTTATTGACTTTTGATTTTAGTGACTCCATATCCCAACATACTTTATGTTCATATTTACACCAACCCTATAAATTCATTTATCTTAGAGATATAGCCTTTGAGTTAAACCAAATTAATCCTTTCAACAATTAATTTGAAGAGAGAGAGAGATCCCTCTCTAGTTGGAAGGGCTAGCTTACAACCCCTAGTTGGTTTTAAGGTTACTCCTATACCTTTTTCCTCCCTCATCCAAGGAAATTACAGAGAGATAACACATGGAAAAGGGGGAGGGATGAAAAGAGGGGGAGATAGGTGAGACAAGGGGAGGTGTGTATGAGGGGGTGGTGCAATAGAGGCAAAGGAGGAGGAGGTGAGAAGAGGAAAAGGGTGGATGGGTAGGGTAAGGAGGTAGGTGAGACACGAGTGGGATATAGGTGCGACTAGAAAATGTGGGCATGAGGGGGTGGGGTGAGAGGAGAAAATGAGGAGGAGGTGAGAAGAGGTAGATCATTTCCAAGGCCCTGGGAAACATACCTTGTTCTCAAAACCACCTAGTGGCACCGACATCCACAACAATAGGCCAATGATACTCTAGAGAAGCCATGTGTGGTTTTTCAATGCATAATTCTTGGCCCTAGATGGTTAGAAGCTTCCTTTAGGCCCTAATGTTCATGTTTCCCCCCTAGCCATGTCCAAGGCCTTAAGACCCATACCTAGTGCTAAAAACTACTAATAGTACCTATATACCTAGTTAGAGGTAAAGGATTCTCTCAATAGGTCATTTTTTGTTGTTCAAATTGTCATTTTTTTCCCCAACATCCTATAAGCTTCCTTGAGGGCCTAAGTATTTGGTTTTTTCCCTTGACCATATCCAAGTTCCGAAGGATCATACTCAATATTCAAAAACTCATAATGCTGACTATTTCCATTATGAGACCAAGGTACCCTTGAAAGGTCCTTTGTGGTGAGTCAAGATGTTTTTGATGGCCTCATATCCCTACAAGATTCCTTTAGAACAAACTTGTTAGACATACCTTGTGAATACTTAGGCATAAAATGTTAGGGACATAACATCCCTAACCCCTCAGGTAGGTATAATAATATGTTTTCTATGTGAAAAAGGCCCATGTGAAAAAGACTTAATAGAAGTTTCTACTTCTAGAAAGATCTTCCTCTAGAATGTTCTCTAGAACATAGAAATAGTATAAATAGGAGTAGAAACCATGGGAAATTTTGTCTTGAAAAATATTTTATAATTGAGCTATGCTCTAGTGGAGGTTTTTCCCCCTGAAGAGGTAAGTGAACTTGGCTTTCTATCAATAAAGGTATCATTTACAATGTTATTGTTCTCTATGTTTTGTTGTTTCTACTGGTACTTATCCTAATAATTTTGTTTATGCTCTGTCCAATACATCTAGTACCTTACAAGTGGTATCAGAGGAATTTCCTCAATAGAAATTTTAGAAAAAAAAAAATATATGGTAGAGAATTGTACTATCATAATCTTTAAATCATAATGATCTATTGTTCAGTAGGTAAAACTACGGTTGGGGAAGACAAAATGCAGAAAATACAATCGACTTCATGGATTACTCGAAACAAATGTTTCACCTTGTTGTAAATATCTATAACCCATGTCGGTACCCCTTTGAGTAATATTGCATTATATAGGACCTGTACATGGTCATTTATGCCCACATACCCTCGAGTATATAGGGAGTCCCCTAGGTCTCATGTCCTCTAGAAGAAAGAAATAGTGTAAATAGGAGTATAAATCATGGGAAAGTTTGTCTTGAGAATTATTTTTTAATTGTGCTCTTCTATATTGGAGGTTTCCTCCTCGAAGAGGCAAGTGAACTTGGATTTCTAAAAATAAATGTATCATTTTTGGTGTTATTGTTCTCTATATGTTGTTGTTTCTACTGGTATTCATCATAATAATTATTTTTCTGCTATACCTAATACATATGATACCTTGCATAAAAGTACATTCATGCTCTGGGAATGAGCATGCACTCTTGGAACATGCATGCATTCTAAAACCCTTGTGTATTCTTTTCATTTCTATTTGTTTTGAGTGGGAGTGACAACTCTAGTGTACATGTTTGCTGAGTTGGTTTCCTTGGATTTAGGTTCGGGATGACAAACCTAGTGGTTTAGGCTGCAAATACATTAAAACATCCATTTTTATGAATACCTCTCAATATCTCTATTTTTGACATTATTTTTCTATAGTCTACACAAATACGTCATCAATGAAACTACAAGCACATATCAAGTTGACTATGCAGATTCCAAATATATAATTATTTTTTGAAATCAATATTGTTTACTATTTTTAATATATTTTTCTCTTGACATATATCAGAATCTTAAAATACATACCTCTTTTATTTATGCTATAATTGTTTTTCCTTAACCATTTTTAAAATAAGTTATACAATGCACTAGTACAGACTAAGATCTACAATATAAAAAATATAATTTGTTTAATAATGTTAATACCCTTGTACCCATCACTAACGGAAGGCCTTGTAATTTCAAGGATATAATGACTTTCATAATTTTAAAAAATATAAAATTAACATTATAAATTTTGAAAAAATAGTCATGCATAAGAACAATGTGTTCTATGCAATTCTATAATTATTTTTAAGGAAATTTCATCATTTAGCTACTCAACACTAGCACTAACAGAAACACATGCATTATATTTCGCATGAAAAATAATGTACATGTTAGGAAAATTCAAATTTCACATAATCATACACAATTTCTATAAATAAAAATTATATATTCGAAAAGATTATTCATTTTTCTACATTTCATATTTTTACACGATATTCAAATTCATTGTGAAAGTACCTCAAATCATCCCTCTAAGTTAACATATAGTTGTTTTTCCATGTTTGCATTGCCACTAACATGTCATGAGAGACCATCATTAGTTTGCACCCACCCATGTGTTGAGTTTGGTCTTTATTGCGACTTTATTTAGATGCATTTTGGAAATCCTTCAAAAAATGGAGTTCCTTATATCCAATATCCTTAAATACCTTGAGGAGATGGAGTTTCTCTTCTTCCAAATGTTCATCATAAGATATCCTAAGAGCCCTTATTGCTAAAGTGTTGAGGACCCAAATGTTTATGCAAGATGGTGATGGGCATTGGAATGCAAGTATTTTTCCATGTGAGTTTTCTTCCTAAATACTTTATGTGCCAAGGGTCCATCGGGTTTTTTCATGGTTAGAACATAGAGGAATGGGATACTTTTGTTTTCTTCAAATTCGATAGTAAATTTGATGTGCTTCAATTGATTATTAAGGTGCTCTAGAAATTTGTTTAAACTCTACTCTCCATGGGGCCAAATGACAAATATGTCACTAATAAATCCTACCCACAACTTTTCTTTGAGGGGAAAGGAACTTAGGGCGTTTTCTTCAAAATGTTTCATAAATAAATTTGCTAGAATAGGAGATAGAGGAGACACCATTTTTACACCACATGTTTTCTCATATATTTGGCCCTAGAATATAAAGAATGTATATTTAAAACAAATTCCATCAATCTTAAAAAAACAAATTGGTGTTTTTTTGCTTTTTCAGCACACAATTTTCGTTGATGTTTTTAGAATTTTGGTTAAGGAAATAGGGTTGTAGACTAATCTAGTTCAATGGATTAGGGGTTTTGGATATCGTGGGATCCTATATATAGTGTATTGTAAACAATTAATATGGATGATGAATAAGAATTAGAGGTGCAACTCTAAACAGGTTGTTGGTTTTCCTAGTTTGGGTTCCACGAATAAAATCTTTGTGTAATGTGTGTATGTGTTGTTCTATCTTTTTTTTATTAAGAATCCATTTTTGTAACTAATTGTACAATGTTAAAATCTAAAATATCTATATACCTAATTAGAGGAAAAGGATGCCCTCAATATGTCATTTGTGGGCATTCAAAGTGTCATTTTTGGCCCCAGAAGCCTATAAGTTTCCTTTAGGGCCTAACTCTTGGGTTTGTTCCCTTGACCATATGCAAGTTCCAGAGACTCATACTCAATGTTCAAAAACTCATAATGTTGACTATTTCCATTAGGATACCAATGATGCCCTTGAAAGGTCCTTTGTGGTGAGTTAAGATGTTGTCGAAGGCCTTATATGCCTACAAGCTTCCTTTGGAAAATATTGTTAGATGTACCTTGCCAATACTTAGACATAAAAGCATGTGTGCACTCTACAAGGATGCATGAATTATAAAGTGTGTGTGCATTCTTTTCATTTCAATTTTTTTGGGTAGGATTTACAACTCTAGCATACGTTTTTGTGAAGTTGGTTTCCTCAAATTTAGGTTTGGGATGAAAAACCTAGTGGTTTGAGCTGCATATACATTAAAACCTCTATTTTAAATCTGAATACCTCTCAATATCTATATTTTAGATGTTATGTTTCTATAGCCTACTCAAATCTTTCATTGATGGAACTATAGACACATATAGACTATGTAAATTTCAAATATATATAAAAAAATGAAATTAGTATTGTTTAATATTTTTAATATATTTTTGTCTTAACATATATCAGAATCTTAAAATGCATACCTCCTTTATTTCTGCTATAACATTTTTTCACCTTAACCATTTTTAAAATAAGTTATATGTTGCACTAGTACAAATTTTGATCTATAATCTATAATACCCCTAGGACAAACCCCAATTGTACATAAAAATGTAAATGTTTTATAAGTCAGTGAGCCAAGTTGTTATAGGACAAAAGTCTTATGTGATTATTAGGCCAGAGAGCCTAGATGCTAAAGGCTAGTCAAGTTATTTTCATAATATGTAAACACTCATATTATTAATGAAAACACATCATTGTTACAGACCGACCACATAAAATAGTATGGGGGGATAAACTTCACCTAGAAAGGGAAAGGGGGGGCTAAGAGTATAGGGAGAGGCTAAGCTAGGGGGCTTAATCCCATTGGAATATTATATTGTTATTCCTTAAAGCTAAAATAATGGATATTATTATATATCCTAAGTCTCAAAAGTAGGGACAAGGGAGTCCCTTAGAGTGCCAAGTGTCATAAAATACACATGCATATGTGTGTGTGTGTGTGTGTGTGTGTGTGGATGTAGTGCAAAAAGGGGGGATGATTTTGGATTATGCATTATCACGAGTATGGATTGTTCCTGCATGGAGGTAATTGTGAGTCGTATCGGACGGTACTCAACTATGGAAAAGAACCTGTACTGGTACTGTTAGTGCAAGACATGGATTGAAGAAGCGGTTGTCAGTATGTATTATAGAAGAAGCAGGTTGTCAGGCCCGTGAGTAGTTCATTGGGTGAGATACTACTTGGATTTGTTCCCTGATGCATTGGTAAATAGCTACGGGGCTTGAAGACTTCTTGTCCATCCTATTATTGAATCCCCATAAGGGAAGTGGGGCAGCCAAGGGAATGTTAATTAGAGAAGGGGCACACTTCCTAGGATGGTACAGGCATGTGGGGAATGAGATATCATATGCTAGTTGCAGTAGTTGGCACCTTGGAAGGAACAATTATGATACTTATCATACCTTAGACTAGCTTAGTTTTCCCTTTTCTCTACTAGAGTGTATCCCCAACTCGGGGGTGACCCAATGTTGAGAGTTATGAGCAGTGCATTCTAATGCTAGGAGGAGCGTGGAAGGTTTGCATGCAGTTGGTGTTTATTTTCATGAGATAAGTGTATTTTATGTGCTTATTTCAATTATTGTGTGTGTGAAATTATGGTTTTTTTTCATGGAATATCTATTGTTAAATTCTACATTAACTATTATTGTTGCATCCATGTTGTTAGTATTTTACCCTGAACTCTGTTAATATGTAGAAATTAGTATTCAATTTAATGGTATCATATTTTGTAATGTCGTAGGGCGTGTTCCAACTTAGGGCTAAGAACTTTACCAAAGCATGGTTTTGATTCCTAGCTAATGGGTACATTACAAATTGGTATCAGAGAAAAAAATTTGTAGTGTTGTTCTGTAATGGGTATGTATCACAAATTGGTATCAGAGCCAAGGTTGCAACACTGAGCCTGCATGGACCATTTAGCAAAGCACTGAAGTGAAATTTCAGAGGCTATAAGCAAATTGTTTGACAGAATGTCAGAAAGATTTCAATGCATTTTGTTTGAAAAAATGTTACAGTGTTTTCGTGGTGAACCCGGGAGCAGCCGAGTGAAATTGGACCAAAATCCTCAATTATTGTTGTTTAAATTCCTAACGAATTTGGGAAAATTGGTTCAAGGATGAGTTTTATTGGATGTTAATATTTGTCCGAGTAAATTTAGACCTAAAAATGGTCGAACTTGAAGTCAGTATAAGGCTATGGCTGACTAAATGAAACTAAATAAACTTTATGGTTGTCGAGCAGCCATGGTTAAATGGAATGGAATTGGGAAAAAACCCCAATTTCTTTCATCTAATCATCGACAATTTCATAGTGAAAGAGTTGAATTGAAAGCAGTGTGTAGACGTTTATGTACCAGGATTGAATGGGTTGTATTAATCTTATTCATGGATCTCTAATGATGGCCAAAGAAAGAATTTCATTTTGGGATAATTTGAGCATCTTTGAAGTTTCTGGAAAATATGAGAAACTGGAAAAAAAATTGTTATTTTTCCATACGCTGACATCAGCATAACGTGGGGGGGGCACGTCTTAGTTGACGTGGTGGAAGGTACACGGAGGCAGGGATATGAAAATAATCTAAGTTTTGGAACTCATTGTGATTTTGTGAGTCCGCGAGTCTAAAAGTTCGAAGAAGTGGAAAAAATGGCTAAGTGTTGAGACTTGTTGGACGGACTTATGTAAGAAAGGTTGCAAGTCTGTGAGTCTATGAGTCCGCAAATATGAAAGTCCAAAGAAGTGGGAAAATGGCTAAGTGTTGAGACTTTTTGGAAGGACTTATGTAAGAAAGTTTACAAGTCTGTGAGTATGTGATTATGTGAGTCCAAAAGTACAAAGAAGTGGAAAAATGGCTAAGTGTTGAGACTTTTCAAACCGACTTATGTAAGAAAGGTTATAAGTCTGTGATTCCATGAGTCTACGAGCCCTAAAGTCTGAAGAAGTGGAAAAATGGATAAGTGTTAAGACTTTCAGACAAAGTATGTAAGAAAGGTTACAAGTTCATGAGTCCTTGAGTCTGTGAGTCCAAAAGTCCGAAGAAGTGGAAAAATGGCAAAATGTTGAAACTTTTCAGATGGACTTATGTAAGAAAGGTTACAATTTCATGAGTCCGTCAATCAACAAGTCTGAAAGTCCAAAGAAGTGTAAAAATGGCTAAGTGTCGATACTTTTCAGATGGACTCATGTGCGAAAGGTTACAATTCCATGAGTCTATGAGTCTGCGAGTCCGAAAGTCTGAAGAAGTGGAAAAATGGCTAAGTGTTGAGACTTTCAGATGGAATTATGTAAGAAAGGTTACAATTCCATGAGTTTGTGAGCCTATGAGTCCGAAAGTACGAAGAAGTGGAAAAATTGCTAAGTGTTGAGACTTTTCAGATGGACTTATGTAAGAAAGGTTACAAGTTCATGAGTCTGTGAGTCCACGAGTCTGAAATTCCAAAGAAGTAGAAAATTGACTAAGTGTTGAGACTTAGTATGAGTCTGTGAGTCTGTGAAGATGGAAAAATGGCCAATTGATGAGACTTAGTATGAGTATGTGAGTCCACGAAGACGGAAAAATGGCTAAGCATTGAGAAGTTTTGGACAAACTTATGTAAGAAAGGTTAAAATTATGTGGGTCTATGAGTTCATTTGTCTGAAAGTCCGAAGAAGCATAAAATTGACTAAGTGTTGAGACTTAGTATGAGTCTATGAGTCTGAAAAGATGGAAACATGGTGAAGTATGGGAACCCTCCAGGTGGACTTATGAAAGGAAGAGTTATGCTTCCATGAGTTCATGATTCTATGAGTTTGCAAGTCCGAAAAGATGGGAACTCTTCAAGCAGACTTATGAAAGGGAGAGTCATGCTGCCATGAGTTTGTGAGTCCACAAGTCAAAAAAGATGGAAAAATGGTCAAGTATGGGAAATCTTAGGGAAGACTTATGAAAGGGAGAGCTATGACTCCATGAGTTCGTGATTATGTGAGCCCACAAAGACAAAAAAAAGTTAAGTATGGGAACTCTTCGAGTGGACTTACGAAAGGGATGGTTATGTTTCCATGAGTCAGTGAGTCCACAAGTCTGAAAAGATGGAAAAATGGTTAAGTATGGGAATTCTTCGGATGGACTTATGAAAGGAAGAGTTATGCTTCTCTAACTCTATGAGTTCGTGAGTCTGTGAGTCCACATAGATGAAAATAATCTAAGTATCGATACTTTTCAAAAGAATTCATGAAAGAAAGAATCCTAATACACTATTGGAACAAAATCATATGAAATTTTTATGTAACTGTAAATTGTTAAGCCTAATAAAAACATTTGGGTACACATTTTGTAGATTTAACAAAATTTAGATCAAAACAGGATCAACATAAAGTTTACAATCATGGAATATCACATAGGGCATACATCCATGAAGATGAGATAAGAGGGTTTATGCTGATATAGGAAATGAAGGTACAAATTCAAATGGACATGGAAAATGCAAGGAAGAAAGTATGAACTTGGTAGAGACCATAAAATTTTGAAAAAAAAAAGATGTCCAAAATTATAAAGTTGATAATGAGAGGCCTATGAAAACCAAGGAGCAACAAGAAGACTTCAACATTAGTTTAATGCAGATCTATAGAAATGATAATGAAAAGATTATGAAGGCTTGGGAAGAGATACTTTAGATCTTAAATATGTTGCATAAGCCTAAAGGCACACTTGAAGAGCAATATATTGAAAAAAGAGAGGCTAAGACTACTAATCGGGCATTGTCATTAAGTAGAAGCGCACTTTATAGAGAGTGTTGTGTGAAAAGGATTTCTAGAAAGAGGATAATATTACGCAACTGAGAGTTCTGTGGTTTTGTTCTAAGTTAATCCCAGGGTCCATTGGACAGGAAAGAGGTCAACCTTGTGCATATGGTTGAAGCATCCAAGAACTGCAAAGGAAGGTGTAGGGAAGGTGTTGCAAGGTTGTCAAGGGTATACATAAAAGCAAAGGAATATTAGTATTCAAATGCTATAAATATTGAATGGCTTGCAAAGGAATTGGCATATATGATCTAGCAACTCTTTTCTAAAAATTACACAAGCAAGAAATATGCCTCTATTATCAAAGTGAGCACCAAAAGCAAGGTACATGTGCAAATGGAAAAGGATGGCATTTCCATTGGAGCAGGGTGGTCTTGAATGGCCAAAAATTGTTTCACAGCGAATCACTCAACAAAGTGAAGAGAGATATTTAATATTGAGAAAATCCATGGGTGGAAAAGAATGTTAGAGAGAAGACATGAAAGAAGTATTCAAGAATGTTGAAATACCAGTCAATGATAATGGTATTCCAAGGATGGTTTGGTAAAAAAAAATGGGAAGTGGTTAATTAAATTTCAGTGTTAATATTCAGTTGGAATAGTGCATGTTACAACACTATGAATATTGAGAATTTAGCCAAAAAAATGTTGGGACGTAATTCTTTCATAAAGTAGTTCTGAGATGGCAGCACTAGTGGACCAGCTAATGGTTGGAAATGTTGAATGGCCAAGTAAAGCTTGGATAGCAGGTGTAGAATAAGGACCAAAGGTGCATGGTTGAGAAAGATAACAGTGCACAGGGCAGCAAGGTTCTACAGAAATTCAAAGACAACCATCTACAACAATAAATCTAAATAATTGATAAATATGAAATAGATGTGCATTGGAATGTGTGATAGAATTGATGCATGATGCATCGAATAAAGATAGAATGCTTGTGCATAAAATAGGCATGAAAGATCAAATGCTTGGTGCATGTAAACATGAATGAACATGATGGTAGCGTGATTACAGACTAAGAGTATTTTGTTGATATATATATGAAATAATGATACTATGATATTTGAATAAAACTAATGATGGATTTTGTATAGAGGAAACATGATTATAGAATGACAATATTGTTGCTTATGGTATCCATCCATATGAAGAAAAATGAGGATGGAGAAAATGTTGACCAATAAAATTAGTGAAGGGATCCGACGAGCTTCTACAAATGTTAAAAAAAAAAAAAAAATATCAGGTAGCATCAAGTAAATTGATAACAGCCATGCAGGTATGCATTTGGGGTTGTTATAATGTACAAGTGTTGAACGGAATGAAGGTAAGAATTCCCTCATTCTAATATCAATATTTGAATCGATGAAAAGGTGGGAGGCCTTGAGCATGCAAATATTATTTTTTACTTGAATGCATTTATGGGAACTTTAATTTCATATTATGTTATGTTGGTTATGAATTCATAATTGAGTTAAGTCGGGAGACATTACTCTTGTTGTAACAATGAATGTCATTTGATATGGTCCTGATGAGTTTGGATATGGGAATTCTATAGTTCTAATCCAAGTGCATGATGGTTATTCCCTATGTAATTGAGGTTTGGACTGCAATTGTTTTTCCTACACTAAATAGAACAAAGGGATGATGTTCCTAGTGAAGTGTATGGGTTGAAGACGAAGGTATCCAAAGGATCAGATGGGTTGTGGGGAAGAGTTTGGATGGTGTATTGAGGCATGGACTATACCTTCCAACTCACATGGTGGAATACATGACATGAACATATGGTATTCCAAAATCAATGCAATGATGCATTGTGTAGATGTGGCTGGGATTATTGGCACATTGGTTTTATTTATTGATAAAGTTTGATTGCATTATGAAAAGTTTGATGTGTTGATAATGCATGTACAATGAATGTTAGTGTTATTCTAGATAATATGATGAATAGTAGAATTCCATTTTAATGTGAATAATGATTGGAAATGATTGAATTGTTGGGTAGATACAATTATGATATCATTTCATGAACTACTAAAAAATATGCATGAGTATTAACAATCTTGTTTGGTTGCAAGAAAGATGAGGAAATTGCAGAAAGAATGGTCTGGATATGGCGATGATGTATCCCATAAAAAAAACTGAAATATACTACTGCAAGAGCCAAACAATTATGAGCAAAAATACTCATGTTTGCGAATTTTTGTTTTCCTGTGTAAAATAGATTTGAAATTTTATAATTATATGATAATGTCTCATATTAATTGTATGCATGTAATGCAGATGGGGTGATTTCCACAAGTTATATGTTTTTGGTGGAAGTCTAGAAACAAGTTGGCATTTGTTTGTGTGAGAACACATTGGCAAATGATGGATCACCTTAGGAATTGTATAGCAGTGACAGGGATGCTCGAGCCTAAAGGGTGAGTTGCATTGTTGAAGAACCAGGTTGTCAGGCCTAAAGAGTGAACTCTAGTGTGAGTTGCACTGTCAAAGAAACAGGTTGTCAGGCCTGAAGAGTGAACTCTAGTGTGATTTGCACTGTCAAAGAACCAGGTTGCCAGGCCTGAAGTGTGAACTCTAGTGTGATTTTCACTAACGAAGAACCAGGTTGTCAGGCATGAAGAGTGAAATCTAGTGTGAGTTTCATTGTCAAATAAATAGATTTTCATGCATGAAGAGTGCCCTCTTGTGTGAGTCGCACTGCATCAGAAAGGTGTTTGTTGGCTATTTTACTGATATTCTTCCTAACAATGAGTCCCTTGAGTTCTCAACAGTGATATTTCTAGCTACCTTTGCTAGAGAGACCCTAATAAACGAATGGAACATTTCTTGGGTTATCCCTGATAAACAAATGGTACATCCCTTGGTTTATCCTTGATAAACTAATGGTGCATTCCTTGGGTTGGGAAAATCAAGAGGAAGAGAGTTGGTGGAAAGGTAGGGATAACTGTAGGAGAATACCAATAACTTATGTATATGTTTTGGTCTAGGGTGCCTTTGTATTTATGGTTTTTTGGGGTCGGGATGCCTATGTATATGTGGTATTGGGGCCAAAGTTCCTATGTAATTTTTTTAGGCTGGAATGCCTATGTGATTTTGGGATAGAGAGCCTATATGTTTATTATTGGTTGGGGAGCCGAAATTGTAAAATAAAATTACACGTGTAAGGCGTTGTACACTGAGGATGGTGCAAAAATAAGGGGGAGGGAAATGTAATAACCCTAGGCTGAACCCCAGTTGTGCATAAAAATGTAAATGTGTTATAAGTTAGTGAGACAGGTTGTTATAGGCGAGAAGGATTATGTGATTATTAAGCCGAAGAGCCTAGATGTTAAAGGCCAGTGAGCCTATTTTTGTAATATGTAAGCACTCATATTATTAATGAAAACACATTATTGTTGCAAACTAACCACATAAAAGAGTATGGGGGGATAAAATCCACCTAGAAAGGGAAAGGGGGGGCTAAGAGTCTAGGAAGGGGCTAAGCTAGGGGGATTAATCCCATTGGAATATTATAATATTATTCATTAAAGCTAAAATAATGGATATTATTATATATCCTAAGTCCCGAAAGTAGGGACAAGGGAGTCCCTTGAAGTGCCAAGTGTCCTAAAAGACACATGCATATATATATTTGTGGATATAGTGCGGAAAGGGGGGATGATTCGGATTATGCATTATCGTGAGCATGGATTGTTCCTGCACAGAGGAATTTGTGATTCATGTCAGATGGTACTAAACTGTGATGAAGAACCTATACTGGTACTGTAGTGTACCTTTTTCACTACCGAGGCTTTCAAACCTCTTCTAACCAATCTGTACACGAAATTTTACATAACTCATACTGAGATTATATAACCACATGCATTCAAGCAAAATAATACATTTAACTCAGAGTAAAACATATGAATTACTGCTATATTCAACAAGCATTTAGCCTTATCATACTAATTCATATACACAGCAGAAAACATGATACATAAACAGCTCAGTCATGCAAAACATGATCAAAGCATAATTCAGATACTCATCTTTATCAATGGTGGAATCCACCAACCAAATGCAGGCCTTCCACAAACCTCCCAGCCATAGACCGCACTGCTCCTCAACTCAACAGTGGGTCACCCCTGAGCTAGGACTCAGCTCCACCCCAGGGCAAGGAATCCAGACTCAGGCTAAGGTTATAGGGAATTCAGTCACACACAACCACCAAGAAGAATGCTCTCTAGGAATCTCCCATGCTCACTGCCCATAGACCCTCATTCCCCACATGCCTATTCCACCCCAGGAGAGTGCACCTTCTATGTCACCTAGACAGTCCTTCGGCTGTCAGTCTCCCTTACCTTGGGTTACAGGAACAGACCGGACCGGAAGTCTCTGGGTTTTGTGGAAGCTACATGGTTCCTTCCAAGATCTCTCTCCTTCCTCTACGCACTCTCTCACCTGGAGGGAGTCGCTCATAGGCCAAAAAGCCTCACCCATTCTAGTACTGCGTAGTCTCAACAATCCCATGGAAAAACAGACACAAGCCTTCCAAAAACTGGTTCGGCAATCACAGGATGGCTTCACACTCACGGCTTCAGAACAGGGAATGCTCGCATAGGCTCGCTCAGCTTTCCCGAACAAGCAAAGACTCTTCTCCGAATTCAACACAGGCTTCTTGTAGGCTAGGGTTACACGCACGGTATTTCTCAGAATGAGACACAGACATTTGGGTCACGGGGTCTTCCTAAGGTTCTCTACAGGAGTCGGGTTAGTCATACTGCTCAGGGATTCCTACCCATTCAGACAATCCGGTGGAATGGAATAGAACCTTCTCACGGCTCACCCTGGTCATTTTATTCACATGCACCAGGGTTGACACTTGTCACCCATGGAACTGTATGCGTTCCACCAGCACACGTTCCTCCCACCACTTGGGGATTCATGTGTCCTTCCAAAAGGACTTAGGATAAAAACATATGATGCACATATCTTTTTGAAACAATATTAAAATATTATTTCTAGGTTTAAGCCCCTAGGCTTAGCTCATCACTCAGCCCCTTTCCCACCTTCCATACCCTAGTTCCTTTCCCACTCTATGGACGCTCAGTCCCCCTTCACTCATTCATCGTGGTCGGTTTTCACCTGGTAGTGTTTATATTTTATTAAATATTATGCATACATACAAGTACAACAACAGGCTCCTGGCCTTCAAACACTTAGGCTTCCTGGCCTAACAACCACATAATCCTTCCAGCTTATACAAAACTTGGCTCACCAGCCTATAGAACACATTTACAATTCATTGCATATATCATGATCTATAACGGGGCTCGGCCTTGGGGACACTACAATCCCCCTCCCCTTATTTTTGCACTGTCCTCGGTGCAACTTACACTACCTCTGTGTGTCCTTCAAAATTTTCAAAAATATGTGGGTACTCTGCCCGCATAACTTCTTCATGCTCCCATGTCGTGTCCTCAGGACCGTACCAGGTCCACTGGACCTTTACAAGCCCTATAGCTCAATTCGGGAGCTGCTTGCTTTTCCTGTCCAATATGCGCACAGGATGCACTTGCAGGACACCTTCTGGTTCCACCTGAATCACAGTCCAATCGATAACATGATTAGCATCAGGTACATATTTCTTAAGCAGTGAAACATGAATCACATTATGTACAGTCATAGATGCAGGTAATGCAAGCATGTATGCAACTATCCCAATCCTTTCCAGGATCTCAAATGGCCCACAAAATCTTGTTGCCAACTTGGCGCAACTTCCCAATTTCAGGGAACTCCTGTTAGTTTTCACTTTCAGGAAAACATGGTCACCCACTTTGAATTTTCTATGGGTTCTGTTACTATCAGCGTAACTTTTCTACCTATCCTGGGCAGCTTTCAAATTCTGTTTGATTTTTATCATCTTATCTTCCATCTCTTTGAGTAGTTCAGGTCCAACTACTATTCTGTCAACTGGATTATCCCAGCTCACTGGAGTGTTTCACTTTCTTCCATAAAGTGCTTCAAATGGGCTTATCTTCAGAGATGCATGATACCCATTATTGTAAGCGAATTCTACCAAATGAAGGTAGTCTTCCCACCTTGATGGTTTATCCATCACATACATTCTCAGCATGTCTTCTATTACTCGGTTTACTCTCTCTGTCTGTCCATCAGACTCGGGATGATATGTTGTATTAAAGTTCAGATTTGTTCTGAATCCTTTGAACAGTCCTTTCCAGAAATTTGAAGTGAATTCTGGGTCCCTATCAGACACAATTGTCCTAGGAATTCCATGCAAGCGTGCAACTTCTTTTAAAAAGATATCAGCAACCTCTGCTGCTCTGTGGGTGGTTTTCAGTGGAATAAAATGGGCAGCTTTAGTAAGCTTGTCCACCACCACCATGATTGAATCATGTTGCTTGCTTGTTCTGGCCAATCCTGTGATAAAACCCATTATTACCATGTCCCATTTCCACTCAGGAATGGGTAAAGGCTGTAACAACCCTGTTGGGTGTCTATGCTCAGCCTTAACCCTTTGGCATTCCATACATCTGGCGATGTATTCAACAATTTCTTTCTTCAACCCCGACCAAAAATAATGTCTTTTGACTGCTGCCACAGTCTTTTGATATCCAGGATGACCAGCATAAGTCACATTATGCATTTCTTTTAGAATTGCCAGCTTCAATTCTCGGTCATTAGGTACATACACTATGTTTTTATACAGAAGTAAACTATCAGTTCCCAAGGTATAACATTCCTTGGTTTGTGGTTTCTCATGCTATTGTAGCTTTGCTACAAGTCTTTTGTACTGCAAATCAACACTTGCAACCTCCACAATTCTGTCTTTCAACTCAGTTCTGTACATGTTAATGGTTGTAGCATGTAATTCATGCACTTTTCTACTGAGTGCATCAGCCACTTTATTGTCTTTCCCTTTGATATGCCTGATATCAATGTCATATTCACACAGAAATTCCAGCCATCTAATTTGCCTGGCATTTAGGGTTGGTTGATCAAATAAATACTTCAGACCATTGTGGTCTATTCTTAATTCGAATTTCTTGCCCATGAGGTAATGTCTCCATTTCCTCAAGGCGTGGATGATTGTTGCCAGCTCCAAATCATGAGTGGCATAATTCTTCTCATGCTCCTTCAACTTTCGAGATTCATACAAAACTACAAATCCTTCTTGCCTGAGAACTCCTCCTAGCCCCTCCTTACATGCATCTGTGCACACTACATAATCCTTGTCTGGATCTGCAATCTTCAGGATTGGAGCACTAGTGAGCAGTTGCTTCAGTTGCTGGAAGCTACTCTCACATTCATCAGTCCACCGAAATTTCTTCTCCTTCCTTTGCAAGGAAGTGATAGCATGCGCTATCCTTGAGAATCTGGCTATGAACCTCCTATAATAGCCTTCCAGACCCATAAAAGATCTAATTTCCACCACATTTCTTGGCGCTGGCCATTCTTGAATGGCCTACACCTTCTCAGGATCCACAGCGATCCCCTCCTCTGATATAATGTGTTCCAAGTAATGGATCTGCTTTTGGTAAAATGAGCACTTGCTCATTTTTTCATACAGCTGGTGTTCTCTCAACACCTGCAGCACCATTCTCAAGTGTTGTTCATGTTCTTCCTCTGTCTTGGAATACACAAAGATATCGTCCAAGAAGACTATGACAAACTTGTCCAGGTAATTTCTGAACACTCCATTCATTAAGCACATGAAGACAGCAGGCACGTTGGACAGTCCAAACGGCACCACTGTAAATTCATAATGATTGTACCTTGTTCTGAAGGCAGTCTTGCTAATGTCTTCATATTTCATCCTCACTTGATGATATCCATATCGAAGATCTATTTTCAAAAATAATTTCACATCCTTTAACTGATCAAAAATATCATCAATCCTCGATAGAGGATATTTGTTTTTGACGGTGACTTTATTCAACTGTCAAAAGTCAATGCACAGCCTCATCGTCCCATCTTTCTTCTTCATGAATAGGACTGGGGCTCCCCACGGTGACACACTGGGATGAATGTAGCCTTTCTTTAATAGCTCTTCAAGCTGCAGTTGCAACTCTTTCAGCTCCGGTGTGCTCATTCTATAAGGAGCCTTTGAAATTGGAGCTTCTCCAGGCATCAGATTTATAGAAAAATCGATGTCCCTCTTTGGAGGTAGTCCAGGCACCTCCTAAAACATGTCCTCAAAATATTTGAGCACCCTGTGGTCTTCCAGATTCGAGACCACATTTTGGAATACTTCTTCCACCCGGGCTACAAATAATTGACAGCCTTTCTGGTAACATTTCTTCAGCTGCATGGCTGAGATTTCTCTAACAGCCACGGCTCTGGGAATTCATTGGATTGTTACCTCATTTCCTTCTTCATCCAGACATGTGAATCTCTTGTTACGACAATCCATAAGGGCATGGTGCTGGTCCAACCAGTCCATCCCAATTAAGCAATCATATGAGCCTAAAGGTAGAATGTTCAATTCAGCCTTAGTGTTCATTCCTTTCATGTCTACCGAACATGACTTAACCAATTCAGTGACCTTCCTCTTGGTCCCTGTGGCTAACTGCACTAACCAAGACTTCTCATGTTTTCTCTTCATTAGATGCAAACTTTCCACCACCCTAGGATATGCATAACTATGGCTAGCCCCTGAATCAATCAATATAACAAGTGGTCGGTTGTTGATCATACCTTCCACTTCAATCATGTGTGATTGAAATTCTGCTTTCTTGTTGTCCAGGGCTGCGTAGATCCTCAGCATTCTACTGCCCATATCCTCCACTGTTTCATCTTGTTGAACAGTATGGATAGTTCTTGCTTTGTCTTTCCTATGGGGGCAGTCTCTATACCTATGATTCCCTTTACAGCCCCAACACTCCATGGGTGGAGGTCTTGGCATCTACTCACTCCCTTCAACTTTCCTGGGCTCTTTAAAAGATGACTGTCCCCAAGGACTGTTTCTAAAAAAGGAAGGCTTGCTTCCCTTCTGCCTATGTTCTTTCTTAAACCTCTTCTGGTCATTTCAAGCCTTCCGAAAGGTAGGATTTTCCCTTTTTTGTTCATATAGGAATTTCACCCTTCTTATGGTTTCTTCCATGGTCTTAGGATCATCATATTGAATCTTGTCACCAATGGAAGATGGAAATCCACTCAGATACCTCTGAATCTTCACAGCCTCATCTTTGATGAATGGAACATACCACAGTAGTTCCAGAAAACTTTGTTCATACTCATCAATAGTCATACTTCCCAACTTGAGTTTGAATAACTCCTTCATCTTTCTGTCATAGTATCTTTTAGTCAAATATTTCTTCTCGAAATACCTCTAAAATTCCTTCCACGTGACCTCTTTCTCTCTGATGTGCTGCACCTGCACAAACTGATCCCGCCACATGGATGCTTTTCCTTTCAACTGGTACATTGCAATTCTTCCCTCTGTACGGGCAAAATAATTCTGCAGTTAAAAGTACTTCATGCCAAGTAACTAGGTGTCGGCATCTTCCTCCTTCTTATGATCTCCATCGAATGTTGGAGGCTTAATTTTGTTCATCTCTCCCTTCAGTTCTTTCTTTCTAGATTTTTGATGTTTTATGGTAGGGGACAGGCTCAAACTGCTGTGTGTCTCCCTGTCTGAATGTTTTTGGGAGCGACTGTGATGTCAGCTACCACTCCTCGATCTACTTCTTCTCCGATGATTTCTGCGACTCTCTGTCGTACCTGAGTCTCTTCCCCTCTCAAGTTTCTTCTCTATTCTTTCCAGGCTCTTTAGGAATCTCAAGTTTAATTCCCCTTGCCGATCCCTGACTTTCATGAGCTTTCGGCTATCATCTCAATGCTCCTTGGCCTCTCTTTGCAGCCCTTCAATGATTTTCATCATATGTCCTTCCTTATCCATCTCTTTTCCATGCCCATTAGAGTTCGATCCTTCGACTCCCAGGTTAACATCCTTTCCTTATCGTTCATCTTCTATTTCAGGCGTAACCTGCACTTTTCCCCACTCCATACTTGGCACTGGAATTCGGAGCTCTGTTGAACTCTGCACACGCACTGTGCAATTCAATTATCAGGCCATTAAACCTTCACAAACAACCACAATATTTATAAACCAATTCGGACAAAATAAAAGACATTTCGTTTTAAACAAGTTTCTTGAACTGGAAATATTATGTATCTCTCCCATTTCTTTTTGTTTAAAGCAATTTCCAACAGTTCAGGCACTCGTCATTCTTCTGCAATATAACGCGCAGACGATTTGAATTTGTCGAGCCTTCGTCTCTTGACAATTCGTCATATTTCATAACCATCGATGTTTAATAAGGTGTTTCAATTTCATGAATTGTCTGAGCTCTGTTCAGCTCTATATTTTTCGGTGTTCATAACTTCAGTTTTCAGTATTTCAAGACTTTTGGAACCTTGAGTTTCGGGGTTTCAGAGTTTCGGTACGGGATAACTCTCATTTCACTCTCCTTCCCCACCCCCGAATTTTGAAATTCTGATTTACCTTATTCTACGACTCCACAGCACAACTGTCGCCCTCAACCATAGTGGTATGTGGTGTGTTTCAGAGGATCCTCGTCACCTTCAGTGACGTCATTAGGGTCCCACCACTCTTGTCTTGTATCCCTACTCGCGGGAACGTGGTACTCTTCATGCATCTACATGGCACATCTCCCGATTGAAGCTTCGGGTGTCGGGGTTTCGTGATCCCTGATGACATGAGTTCCTATCCTCCCGAACTCCTGATCCCCAATTTGCCGATGCACCTTTGCCTTAGCCCTCGGCTATGCATAGGTCCATATTGCCGCCTCTCATAATACCACAGTCTTTTACTCTTATCGGGGTTTCAGACTTTCCACTGCCGAAACACTTACATCCTCAGGGTTCGCGATTCCCCGAACCCTGATTTTCGATACATCGATGCAGTGCACCACCTGTTCCCCCTGTTGGCGGCTATGGTCCACACTCCTTTGACCATCAGGAAATCGTGTTTTGCGATATCGAAACCTCAACTGCACTTATTCCCGGAACTTACGAAGTTCCAAACCTTGATGTGGGGTGACACCTGTCCTCCTCGCAATTGCTGGAGACTATTTGGAAGTCACGTTTCAGAGTTTTACGACCCCTACTGCTACAATCTTCTTGTCATCAAGAATCACGATACGCCGATCTCCGATGCTTGTGGGAATTGACTCTACCATGTCACTGTCCCCTTGTCACCCTTTCAGACATCGTGAGATCGTGATTCCTGATGTGACGATTTCTATGTCTCCGGAGTCCATGAAGTGTCGAACCTCGACTCCTCTCGGATCTTCTGACACGTGTCCACCCGAGATTCAGGGCTATGATTTCTTTGGTGTTTCGAGACTCACAAGGTCTCGGTTCTCTTGACTTCTAAAACCCTGATGACTCCAATATCCCAACGCCTCTCCGGGACTTCTCCTCTACCCATGAGGACTTAAACCCTGTACAACTTCTGTCAACTTGGACGGTTGACGGGTAATCCCACAGTGATCTTATGACTCACGATCCTCCCGAGTTTAAACTCCTAGTGTGGCCGTAACCTCCTATGCAGTATCCAAAGGCTTTAAACCTTGTGCACATTCTCCAGATCTGACGATTACAAGGGTTTGCCTTCCCTCCCGAAAAGATCCTATGGTTCTAACACCATCGGCGTGGATTCCTCTCTCCCTGTGGACTCATACCACACTGGCTGCGGTTTCATAATGTCGCCATACCTCCTGAGCTTTAAAAGAAACTCGTCAAGTATCTCCTTGACGCTTCAGAGCAACCCAGGGTCTGAAATTGACCATTCCAGACCCAATTTCCTTCGCATTCTTGGTCCAAAGACCGCTCCACTGGCTCATCAAGGCTCCGTGTCGAAACCTGGCTCTAATACCACTTTGTAGTGTACCTTTTTCACTATCGAGGCTTTCAAACCTCTTCTAACCAATATGTACATGGACTTTTACATAACTCATACTGAAATTATATAACCACATGCATTCAAGCAAAATAATACATTTAACTCAGAGTAAAACATATGAATTACTGCTATATTCAAAAAGCATTTAGCCTTATCATATTAATTCATATACACAGCAGAAAACATGATACATAAACAACTCAGTCATGCAAAACATGATCAAAGCATAATTCAGATACTTATCTTTATCAATGGTGGAATCCACCAACCAAATGCAGGCCTTCCACGAACCTCCCAGTCGTAGACCGCACTGCTCCTCAACTCAACAGTGGGTCACCCCCGAGATGGGATTGAGCTCCACCCTAGGGAAAGGAATACAGACTCAGGCTGAGGTTACAGGGAATTCAGTCACACACAACCACCAGGAAGAACGCTCTCCAGGAATCTCCCACGCTCACTGCCCACAAACCCTCATTCCCCACATGCCTGTTCCACCCCAAGAGAGTGCACCTTCTCTGTCACCTAGACAGTCTTTCGGCTGCCAGCCTTCCTTACCTTGGGTTACAGGAACAGACCGGACCAGAAGTCTCCGGGTTCTGTGGCAGCTACAGGGTTCCTTCCAAGAGCTCTCGCCTTCCTCTATGCACTCTCTCACCTAGAGGAAGTCGCTCACAGGCCAACAAGCCTCACGCAATCCAATACTGCGTAGTCTCAACAATCCCATGGAAAAACAGACACAAGCCTATCAAAAACTGGTTCAACAATCACAGGATGGCTTCACAGTCACGGCTTTAGAACAGGGAATGCTCGCATAGGCTCGCTCAGCTTTCCCGAACAAGCAAAGACTCTTCCCCGAATTCAACACAAGCTTCTCGTAGGCTAGGGTTACATGCACAGGATTTCTCATAATCAGACACATACATTCGAGTCACAGGGTCTTCCTAAGGTTCTTTACAGGAGTCGGGTTAGTCATACTACTCAGGGCTTCCTACCCGTTCAGACAATCTGGTGGAATGGAATGGAACCTTCTCACGGCTCACCCTGGCCATTTTATTCGCATGCACCAGGGTTGACATTTGTCACCCATGGAACTACATGCGTTCCACCAACACACGTTCCTCCCACCACTTGGGGATTCACGTTTCCTTCCAAAAGGACTTAGGATAAAAACATATGATGCACATATCTTTTTGAAACAATATTAAAATATTATTTCCAGGTTTAAGCCCCTAGGCTTAGCTCATCACTCATCCCCTTTTCCACCTTCCAGCCCCTAGTTCCTTGCCCACTCTGAGGACGCTCAGTCCCCCTTCACTCATTCATCGTGGTCGGTCTGCACCTGGCAGTGTTTATATTTTATTAAATATTCTACATACATACAAGTACAACAACAGGCTCCTGGCCTTTAAACACTTAGGCTTCCTATCCTAACAACCACATAAGCCTTCCAGCTTATACAAAACTTGGCTCACCAGCCTATAGAACACATTTACAATTCATTTCATATATCATGATCTGTAACGGGGCTCGGCCTTGGGGACACTACAGGTACTGTTAGCGCAAGAGATGGATTAAAGAAGCGGTTTTCAAGACGTATTACGGAAGAAGCAGGTTGTCAAGCCTGTGAGTAGTTCTTTGGGAGAGAGACTAATGGGATTTGTTCCCTAGTGCACTGAGAAATAGCTACGAGGCCCTGAGACTTCCTGTCTGGCATGTTGTTGAAGCCCTGGAAGGGAAGTGGGGTAGTCGAGGGACTGTTGAGCAGAGAAGGGAAACACTTCCTGAGGTGGGACATGCATGAGGGGAATGAGAGTCTGTAGGCTAGTTGCAGCAGTTGGCACCTTGGACGAAATAATTATGTTGCTTATCATACCTTAGACTAGCTTAGTTTTCCCTTTTCCCTGGTAGAGTTTAGCCCCAACTCAGGGGTGACCTGCAGCTGAGAGTTATGAGCGGCGTGGTCTAAGGCTGGGAGGAACATGGAAGGTATGCATGTAGTTGGTGTTTATTTTCCTGAGATAAGTGTTTTTTATGTGCTTATTTCCATTACTATGTGTGTGCAATTATGGGTTTTCTGTCATGGAATACCTATTGTTAAATTCTACATGAATTGTTATTGTTGCATACATGTTGTTACTATTTTCCACTGAACTCTGTTAATATGCACAAATTAGTATTTAATTTAATGGTGTCATATTTTGTAATACTACAGGGCATGTTCCAACTCAGGGTTGAGAACTTTACCAGATCATATTGTTGAGTCCCGATTAATGGGTACATTACAAATTGGTATCAGAGAGAATTTTTGTAGTGTTGTTTTGTAATGGGTATGTCACATAATCTAAAAAAATAAAATTTGTTTGATAATGTTAAGACCCATATACCCAACACTAATGGAATGCCTTGGAATTTCAAGGATATAATGACTTTCATAATTTTAAAAAACTATATAAAATTAACATTATAAATTTTGAAAAAATAGTTATGCATAAGAACAATGTGTTCTCTGAAATTCTACAAATTTTTAAAGGAAAATCCATCGTTAAGTAATCAACACTAGAACTAATGGAAACATATGTATTATATTCAGAATGAAAAAAAAATATAACATTATTTTAGTTATGAGACTTTTGCTACTCAAGTTATGATAAGGTGGTTCTTTCGGATTCATCGCATCAGTATTTTATTATTCGACGTTTTGGACCAAACAAATGTGGTCCATCATCAGGAAGAGTTTTAATATATGAAGGAAATTTGAAAATCATTAGGTGTATAAATAAGAAAAGTTTTTAAGTAACGATCCGACTTATTAAAAATATATAAGATCTAAAATATCATTAATCAATTAATACTAATCAGTTTCTAGAATCTGTCCTTGATTAGTGTTGGGATCCAATTTTGACTGATCTTCTAGCCATCATCTTTGTTTAGATTGTTTGGTTGCTTTTCGATTTCAATGGCTTCCCTAAATTTTCTATTGTGATAGTGATCTACTTTGGCAAGAATTTTGGCTTCTTCAATACAAATATGATGTTTTGTTTTATCTGAATGTTCTGCCAAAGTGCTTGATATCAGCAGCATGTTCTTGAATTCTAATTCTAAAGGATCGACATGTTTCCCCTATGTATTGTTTACCACACGAGCAAGGGATCATATACACACCCTTTTGTTCAATGGGATCAATAGAGTCTTTGACTAACATAAGGGAATTATTGATAGTGTTTATGGGTTTGAAAGTTGCCCCAATATTTTTCTTCTTCAGAATCCTAGAAAGCTTGTTTGTTGTTCCTTGTATGTATTGTAAGAAAACATTGGACACATCATTATTTGTTTGTGTCTTACTTCTAGGTCTTTTAGAGGCATTTTTGAAGGGTCTAAGCACTTGATGTTTTTTATAGCCATTATCCTTGAAAACCTTGAGGAGGTGGTTTTTCTCTTCTTCAAGGTGCTCGTCATATTCTAGGGGCCCTAGTGGCTAGGGTGTTGAGAACCCCTAATTTTTGGGGAGGATGATGATGAGATTCAGCATGAAGGTATTGTTTGGTGTGAGTTTTCTTCCTATAGACTTTGTGGGCTAAGGATCCATCGAGTATTTTTGTGACCTTGACATATAGAAAGGGAATACTGCCTTTATCTTCAACCTCCATAGTGAATTTGATGTGACTCATTTTTTATTGAGGTGATTTGCGAATTCATTTAATTTTTCATAACCATGGGGCCAGATAACAAAAGTATACAAACCTATTCTAGTATTTGGGTTGCAAGGGTGAGGAAATAAGGGCTTTGCTTTCCAAATCCTCCATGAATAAATTGGCTATGATAGGAGAGAGGGGGGATCCCATAGCAACCCCACATGTTTGTTCATATATGTCTGACTGGAAACTAAGGAATGTGGATTTTAAACAAATTTCAACTAAGTCAGCAATACCTTGGTCAATGACTTTTTTGATGACCTCCAAAGCTCCATCAATGGGAATATTAGTAAAGAGAGAAACAACATCAAAACTAACGAGGGTGTCATCCTTTTCCAAATTGATATCTTTCATCTTGTTTACAAAGAAAGTGGAATCTTTAACAAAAGAGTTGGTATTGCCAACTAAGGGTTTGAGTTTATGAGTCAGATATTTTGCAAGTTGATAAGTAGGTGACTTCACCCTGCCCCTCGCGAGCACGGTCGCCCCACCAGGACCTTCACAAATCCGCGGCCCGAAGAGTTGACACTCTTCCTCCCCCTTTCGGGGTTTCGCAACCCACAGTCTCTCTCACACACGCTTCCCCCTTTATAACTTGCCTGGGGAAAGAATCGGAGTCTCGCCTCTCGCGAGTCCCGACGTCGAATGTCTTTTTCCCGAGTTCCCGAGACCGAGGAAAGTCAACGTTGACTCTTCTCTCGCTTCTCGCAACTCGGGGATGTGTCCTCCCACACCCGGACTCAGAAATCCCGATATGCCGATCCCGCGGTCTCGCTTCTCGTGACGTCGCGCCTCGGTCGTCAATCGTCCCCCTCCCTGAGACCCGAAGTCCCGAGGTCGCGATGCCTGAAGTCGCGTGCTCCGTCAATGACCGTTGAACCCCGATAAGGAAAGAAGCGGTGGTCGAGGTTAACCAACTCGTCCTCACGACTCCTGGCTAAGTGG
>ML777548.1:827069-847277 GCA_009831015.1 Picea engelmannii
AAAAACAAGTGTTTCAGGTAAAAATGTCATAACTTATTCATAACAGATTCAAATTTAGTGAGACCACATGTGTTGGTTAGGGTACATTCTTTAGTATGTTTTTTCACAGTTTCATATCAATTCAATGAATATTTTGTGTGGGGCCCTCTCTACAAGGTCACTCTCTAGAAAAAGTCAGAATTCAGCAAGGTATGCCATTTTTGCTATAACTCCTTTTATGAGAGGTTCCAAGTAGTGCCACATGGAGGAATTGCATAAAAAACACTGAAGAACATTGTATATCAATTTCAGATCTTTATTCATTACAGGTACAAATTTATGATTATTTCAAGTTGGGGTTGTTGACTAATCCAAAACTAGTCATGGTTGATACAAGTAGTTGATGAGTTGGCACATACATGAGGTGTATAGTTGATGAAGTTGGTACATATTGATGAGTAGTTGAAAAATTATTGGTATATAATTGGTACATGGTTAGATGCAGTTGTTTATGGTACAGGTTGATTACAGGTTGTTTGGCATAGGTTGGTGCATAGTTGATGCACTTGTTTATGTTGACAGATTGATATCTATTAAGGATTGTTGCCTCATCTCAGTTAGTGATGAAAATGTAAGCTAAGTATTTCATATAGAGATTGTTCTCTTGTAGAGTTGTATTCTATTCAGTTGTTGTTGAAAAACCCTCGGATTGAAGTCCATAATAAAAAGAAAAATTGTACATACATCTTGTGTTCTTTGTGTTCCTTGTGGAGATGATTTGTTGATGATGTGTTTATGATATATGTTGCTGATATGTATTCACATATAACTAATTATAAATGACAACAATGGGTAATGAGCAAATATTGAATGTTAACTAAGAAGTTTTTGTGTAAGAGGGAAGTTTTGGGAAAAAGATCCCCACACTCATTCACCCCCCCTCTTAGTGTGGTAGGTGTTTCCAACATTCCCTTCGCAAATCAGGACTTCATGTTTCACGAAGTTGAATGGTTGCTCACTCCTCTGCTCCTGATCCTCGAAATTTCCTCTGGAAAATCGATGGTCTAGATCTCTCCTCAATCAACGACTTAGATTGAATTGCGAATTCGGGTTTCACGGGTTTCCAGAACTCTTGTCTTTGATTATCCGAGTTGTGAACTCCCAATAAAACTAGATCTATGGCCCACGATCTTCTTCCGATCGACAATTGCGATCAAGTCACAAAATCGGGTCTAATGATAGATTAAGTCAGACCCAACCAACACTAATGTTACAGTTTTATTAAGGGATGAGGTTCATTCAGAAAAATTGTCCCGTATTCAAGTTTTAACTTCTGTTGAACTCCATCTTATCACAATTAAATTCCTCGAATTCCCTGCAGGACTTTAACCTTCACAGTCTCCGGATCTAGGATAGTGTCTTACGCGAAAAGGTACTCGGGTTCCAACTTGCAACGTTAATAAACTTAAACCCAGATTCTATTGAAAATGATACAGGTATACCCTAGCACATTATTATCGTGGTAGTGTTTATACCAGACTCATATAAACAACTAGTTAAAATTATCTTCAATCCTTAAAGAAAAGGATAGAGGGGAAACCCCTACTGGAGATGATTTCCTAAAGATATGATCGCAAGTGTTATGCAGAGTTTGAAGACTGGTTTAAATATTGGACGGACTCTGCAATAGGTAACAGGTTTAAGTAGTTAAAACCCTGGACATTTGCTCCTGAGATTATCAAAGGAAGAGAATTGTAACCTTTTGCTATATTTCATACAATCGGCTTAAAAGGAAAATACTTGCAATAGTCGAGAAATAGATTTCTGTGTGATCGATGTTCATATAGCTCAGAAAACCTATATAGGTAACACCACATATACATATATATATGTTTCAATTGTGATATTCACTCAAAAATTCCATTTGGTAATTGTATAATTTAAACATCCTTGATATCAACCACATATCGATCCGATAATTGTCTTTCTATTGTAGACAATAGATTATATCACAGGAATAGGAAAACTTTCATACTTTCACCAACAACGATACACATAGAAATTTCCTTAACTCTACTCAGGAAATTTCCATACATTTATCAATAGTTAGCACATACAATAGTCTTCTTAGCTCTACTCAGGAAATTTCCATACATTTATCAATAGTTATCACATACAACAATCTTCTTAGCTCTACTCAGGAAATTTCCATACATTTATCAACAGTTAGCACATACAACCGTCTTTCTTGGCTCTACTCAATGCATAAATTCAATTGTAGAGTCTTATTCAATAATTCATTTCCTTCTACCCAATAAGAGGATGTATTTTATCAGTCATTCATCAATAGAACATTTGATCAGAACTAAGTAACAACAGTCTACCAATTATTAAACATCGAAACATTCAATCCCGGGAAGAGTAGAAGAACATATATGAACAAATTGCTGGGACAAAAAATGGAACAACCAAGTTCCACCTAACCATAGAATAGAACAACCAATCTACTTGTTTCGTTCACCCCCTATCCTGACCATGAATCCACGAGGGCGAACCTCGAAACTCCTCTTCGCTATAATCCTCTTTCAGATCTGAAAATTCTCCTTGCCTCACACTCGAAAGTAGTGCTCATAAGAACAAGTGACGTCCTTCTTTAGGTCAAAATTTCTCCTTTCCTCACGCTCAGAATTAGTGCTCGTAACAACAAGTCCATCTTTTTCCCCGCATACTAGGCAACGTCCTGCCTCCTCCCATATGCTATATATGCAAAAACATCTTGTGCCTAGGTCTTTTCCCCTTGGGAATTTTCGTAGCTTCACAAATCCCTGATTTTCGGGTTGCCAATGGAAAAATTCTTGATTTTCCACTTGTAAAATTCAGCGCTGAAGTAGTTCAAGCCTGTTTCCTTTTCATAGAGTCATGGTCAGTTGATTTCAACCTGGCTATTCCACTTGTCTCTCACCAATAAATATAAAAATTATTTTTTTCTTACAAGTGTCATAGTCAAAGAGTTGGTTGGGAAAATCAAATCTTTGCCCAACAATCATAATAATAAATTACAATTAACTAAATTCCAAATTCAGAATTACCAAAAATGGCAATAATTTTCCAATTTCGAATTTACTAAAAATGAAAATAAATTCCTAAGTATTTTCAGACTTCAATAATAATTTATTTTTTGGGATATTACACTCATGTATCTAAAACCGAGTCCTTTATCATAGATTCCACCATTTTTGTGAACATGATTAAAAACATTAAAGTGGAAACTAACGATCTTTTAGTGATATTTGACGTTATTTTTATTTTTACAAAGGTCCCAATTGATGAAGAAGTTCAAGTCGTCAATTATATTTTACATTTCACCGCTAAGCTTCTTGAAATTTGTTTAAAATCTACATTCTTTAGTTTTTAGGGCCAAATATAAGAGCAAACATGTGGTGTAGAAATGGTGTCTCCTCTATCTCTTATTGTGGTGAATTGGTTTATGAATTTTTTTGAAGAGAATTACCTTGCTAACTTTCCCCTCAAACCAAAGTTGTGTATTGATGACATATTTGTCATTTGGCCCCATGATCAGGAGAGTTTAAATAAATTTCTAGATCACCTTAATAATCAATCGAAGCACATCAAATTTACTATGGAATTTCATGAAAAAAAATTCTCCAATTCCTCGATGTTCTAACCATGAAAAACCCCGATGGATCCTTGGCACATAAAGTATTCAGGAAGAAAATTCACATGGAAAAATACCTACATTCTAGCACCCATCACCATCTTGCACAACAATTTTGGGTCCTCAACAGTTTAGCAACAAGGGCTCTTAGGATATTTGATGACAAACATTTCAAATAAGAGAAACTCCGTCTTCTCAAGGTTTTTAAGGATATTAGATATAAGGAACACCAAGTTTTGAAGGTTTTCCAAAATGCATCTAAATAAAGTCGCAATAAAGATCGAGCTCAACACATGGTGGGTGAAAGCTAATGATGGTCTCTCATGACATGTTAGTGGAAATGCAAACATGGAAAAACAACAATATGTAAACTTAGAGGGATGATTCGAGGTACTTTCACAATGAATTTGAATATAGTGTAGAAAAATGAACTGTAGGAAAATGAATAATCTTTTCAAATATATAATTTTTGTTTATAGAAATTGTGTACGACTATGTAAAATTTGTGTTTTCCTAACAATGTTATGTTAAGGTGGTTCTTTCGGATTCATTGCATCATTATTTTATTATTTGACGTTTCATACCAAACAAATGTGGTCCATCATCAGGAAGAGTTTTAAGATATGAAGGAAATCTGAAAATCATCAGGTGTATAAATAAGAAAAGTTTTTTAGTAAAGAGTTGATTTATTAAAAATATATAAGATCTAAAATATTATTAATCAATTATTAATCAATTAATACTAATCAATTTCTAGAATCCGTCCTTGTGATTAGTGTTGGGATCCAATTTTGACTGATCTTCCAGCCATCATCTCTGTTTAGATTGTTTGGTTGCTTTTCGATTTCGATGGCTTCCCTAAATTTTCTATTGTGATAGTGATCTACTTTGGCAAGAATTTTGGCTTCTTCAATACAAATATGATGTTTTGTTTTAACCGAATGTTATGCCAACGCCGAGGGACAAGTGCGATTGTGCTTGATATTAGTGGCATGTTCTTGAATTCTAATTCTAAACGATCGACTTGTTTCCCCTATGTATTGTTTACCACATGAGCAAGGGATCATATAGACACCCTTTTGTTCAATGGGATTAATAGGGTCTTTGACCGACCTAAGGGAATTCCTGATAGTGTTTATGGGTTTGAAAGTTGCCCTAATATTTTTCTTCTTCAAAATCCTAGCAAGCTTGTCTGTTGTTCCTTGTATGTATGGTAAGAAAACTTTGGACACATCATTATTTGTTTGTGTCTTACTTCTAGGTCTTTTAGAGGCATTTTGGAAGGCTCTAAGCACTTGATGTTTTTTATAGCCATTATCCTTGAAAACCTTGAGGAGGTGGTTTCTCTCTTCTTCAAGGTGCTCATCATCAGAGGGCCCTGGTGGCTAGGGTGTTGAGAACCCCTAATTTTTGGAGAGGATGATGATGAGATTCAACATGAAGGTATTGTTCGGCGTGAGTTTTCTTCTTATAGACTTGGTGGGCTAAGGATCCATTGAGTCTTTTTGTGACCTTGACATCCAGAAAGGGAAGACTGCCTTTACGGACAGGATACAACCGATACAGCCGATAAAATCCGACATTTTGAGCGGATGTGAGTGCAATTAGCGAGAAGGAAATCTGATGTAACTTTCTTGAAAAGATGTAGAGACACCGATTTGATTCCTAATTTTGCCAGAAACGTTCATAGACTTCGCAATAAGATAAACAATCGTATTTTTCACAAGGCTAGCATTTCATTTTTCCGGGATGAAAATCCATAAAGCAAGGTTTAAATTGGATAACATGTCACGTAAACTACTTGAATAGCATACTACTCTGACAAACATAATCGAACCATCTCTTTGGGAAACAATAGATACCTTCTCATCCTTAAAGTCATCGAAATATGAGGAAATCTCTGTTAGTAAGCAATGCAACAAATTCACTCACCTCGAGAGCACACAAAACCAGTTCCGGATGCATAGCATAAGGAATAAACTCGAATGTGACAGGCAACATCACACTGATAAACATCACATTCAACAAAACATGCACGCGCTCTCTGTTGAAACAATCAATAGCGTCGGGCCACCTCCACAACACAAAGAGAATTCTACAAACCCCGATGGTAAACTGCTTACACAACCACATAACATAAATTATATTATTAGTAAAGTAAGCACTGCCCAGAAGAATAACCTTGACGAAATTATGACCGAATTAATTAAATACAATGATAACGATAGTCCCCAAGTAAAAGAAAAATTAGGGTTTGTTTCTAAACGGAATTCTAGATCCATCGTTCAGAAAACTAATCTTAATATCACGAATAACAATGATGAAAACACCAAGGGCACGAACAACCGTGATATTAAAATCCATGGTATGGATGTTTCAAATAATGACAGCGTAGGTAATAATGGCAATAACAGTATTGTTTTCAGCCACTGTGAAAAGAACGGTAACAGTAATGACAACGTAAACGCCCCGGACAACAGTAAAAATGGATAACACAATCCCATTAATACCAGTTCCATCTGCGATTTAAATTCGATTGCAAACAATTATGATAAAAACATCAAGAGCATGGAGATTTCATATATTGGCAGTGTATATAATAACAACAATATTGTTTGCAGCCACAGTGAGAAGAATGGAAACAGAGATGGCATCGTAAACCTCCCAGATAACAACGTTATGAAACCTACACGAAATGGATAGCTCAATCCAGTTGCCACCACTGCCAGCAGTAATAAAGGTATGGTCTACTGTTTAAATTCGATTACGGACGCAAACAACCATGATATAAACAATGAGGGCATGGACACTTCAAACAATGGCAGCGTATGTAATGATGACAACAATGCCAACAATGACAGCGTTTGCAGCCACAGTGAAAATGACGGGAACAGTGAAGGCAATGTATGCTTACCAGGTAACAGTGTAATAGATACCACAGAAAATAGAAACCAGGTTGTAACTTTGGCACGCAAAAGCAATAGTAACCATGCTACATCTAATGAACGCAAGAATTTAGTAGTCAACCTATCAAGCCAGTCCATCGACGAATACACCACCAGGTTACTTGAGAAGGGTCTGAACTTTGCTATTGTCCCTCGCAAAATTCCTGTCGAGTATATCCTTTGTAGCATTGAAAATGGAATTAAAAACCTCTCGGATAATGTTAAAGAAGAAATCAGGCAAGATTGCTCAGTAATTCACCAAAAAACAATATCACCAAAGAAGAGTTTTTGGCTTTAAAATCCCTCAACAATAATAAGAATTTAGTAATCCTAAAAGCAGACAAAGGAGGTGCGGTTGTCATTATGAACAAAGATAATTATATTGAGAAGAATTTAGTAGTCCTAAAAGCAGACAAAGTGGGTGCGGTTGTCATTATGAACAAAGATAATTATATTGAGAAAATGCTAGACCATATCAATAATAGTGGGAGTTATAAGAAATTTAATAAAAATTCACTAAAAATGATTGCAAGGGAAGTCTCTAATGTCTTTAAATTAAGCAACATAAATGAAGTTGACAAAAAGAAATTTCTTGTTAGTTTCCCTTCCACCCCAAGAATCTACTGGCTTCCTAAGATTCATAAAGAAGGAGCCCCTCTTAGACCTATTGTCAACACAATAGGTAGTCCTACTTATCAACTTGCAAAATATCTGGCTCATAAACTCAAACCCTTAGTTGGCAATACTAGCTCTTTTGTTAAAGATTCCACTTTCTTTGTAAACAAGATCAAATATATCAGTTTGGAAAAGGATGACACCCTCGTTAGTTTTGATGTTGTTTCTCTCTTTACTAATATTCCCATTGATGGAGCTTTGGAGGTCATCAAAAAAGTCACTGACCAAGGTACTACTGACTTAGTTGAAATTTGTTTAAAATCCACATTCTTTAGTTTCTAGTCAGACATATATGAACAAACATGTGGGGTTGCTATGGGATCCCCCCTCTCTTCTATCATAGCCAATTTATTCATGGAGGATTTGGAAAGCAAAGCCCTTATTTCCTCACCCTTTCAACCCAAATACTAGAATAGGTTTGTTGACGATACTTTTGTTATCTGGCCCCATGGTTATGAAAAATTAAATGAATTCGCAAATCACCTCAATAAACAATCGAGTCACATCAAATTCACTATGGAGGTTGAAGATAAAGGCAATATTCCCTTTCTGTATGTCAAGGTCACAAAAATACTTGATGAATCCTTAGCCCACAAAGTCTATAGGAAGAAAAATCACACCGAACAATACCTTCATGCTGAATCTCATCATCATCCTCCCCAAAAATTAGGGGTTCTCAACACCCTAGCCACTAGGGCCCTCAAAATCTCTGATGATGAGCACCTTGAAGAAGAGAAAAACCACCTCCTCAAGGTTTTCAAGGATAATGGCTATAAATAACATCAAGTGCTTAGAGCCTTCCAAAATGCCTCTAAAAGACCTAGAATTAAGACACAAACAAATAATGATGCGTCCAAAGTTTTCTTACCATACATACAAGGAACAACAGACAAGATTTCTAGGATTCTGAGGAAGAAAAATATTGGGGCAACTTTCAAACCCATAAACACTATCAATAATTCCCTTAGGTCGGTCAAAGACTCTATTGATCCCATTGAACAAAAGGGTGTGTATATGAACCCTTGCTCGTGTGGTAAACAATACATAGGGGAAACATGTCGATCCTTTAGAATTAGAATTCAAGAACATGCCGCTGATATCAAGCACAATCGCACTCGTCCCTGGGCATTGGCAGAACATTCGGATAAAACAAAACATCATATTTTTATTGAAGAAGCCAAAATTCTTGCCAAAGTAGATCACTATCACAATAGAAAATTTAGGGAAGCCATCTAAATCGAAAAGCAACCAAACAATCTAAACAAAGGTGATGGCTGGAAGATCAGTCAAAATTGGATCCCAACACTAATCACAAGGACAGATTCTATAAACTGATTAGTATTAATTGATTAATAATATTTTAGATCTTATATATTTTTAATAAGTCGTCTCTTTACTTAAAATTTTTTCTTATTTATACACCTGATGATTTTCAAATTTCCTTCATATATTAAAACTCTTCGTGATGATGGACCACATTTGTTTGGTCCGAAACGTCGAATAATAAAATACTGATGCGGTGAATCCAAAAGAACCACCTTATCATAACTCGAGTCACAAAAGTCTCAGAACTGAAATAATGTTATATTTTTTTTCATGCTGAATATAATACATATGTTTCCATTAGTTCTAGTGTTGAGTACCTAACGATGGATTTTCCTTTAAAAATTTGTAGAATTTCAGAGAACACATTGTTCTTATGCATAACTATTTTTTCAAAATTTATAATGTTAATTTTATATAGTTTTTGAAAATTATGAAAGTCATTATATCCTTGAAATTCCAAGGCATTCCATTAGTGTTGGGTATATGGGTCTTAACATTATCAAACAAATTTTATTTTTTTAGATTATGTGACATACCCATTACAAAACAACACTACAAAAATTCGCTCTCATACCAATTTGTAATGTACCCATTAATCGGGACTCAACAATATGATCTGGTAAAGTTCTCAACCCTGAGCTGGAACATGCCCTGTAGCATTACAAAATATGACACCATTAAATTAAATACTAATTTGTGCATATTAACAGAGTTCAATGGAAAATAGTAACAACATGTATGCAACGATAACAATTCATGTAGAATTTAACAATAGATATTCCATGACATAAAACCCATAATTGCACACACATAATAATTGAAATAAGCACATAAAAAACACTTATCTCAGGAAAATAAACACCAACTACATGCATACCTTCCATGTTTCTCTGAGCCTTAGACCATGCTGCTCATAAATATCAGCTGCGGGTCACCCCCGAGCTAGGGCTAAACTCTACCAGGGAAAAGGGAAAACTAAGCTAGTCTAAGGTATTATAAGCAACATAATTATTTCGTCCAAGGTGCCAACTACTGCAACTAGCCTACAGACTCTCATTCCCCTCATGCATGTCCCACCTCAGGAAGTGTTCCCCTTCTCTGCTCAACAGTCCCTCGACTACCCCACTTCTCTTCCAGGGCTTCAACAACATGCCAGACAAGAAGTCTCAGATCCCCATAGCCATTTCTCAGTGCACTAGGGAACAAATCCGATTAGTCTCTCTCCCAAAGAACTACTCACGGGCCTGACAACCTGCTTCTTCCATAATACGTCTTGAAAACCGCTTCTTTAATCCATATCCCACGCTAACAGTACCAGTATAGGTTCTTCGTCACAGTTTAGTACCATCTAGCATGACTCACAAATTCCTCTATGCAAGAACAATCCATACTCACGATAATGCATAATCCGAATCATCCCCCCTTTTTGCACTATATCCACAAATATATATATGCATGTGTCTTTTAGGACAGTTGGCACTCGAAGGGACTCCCTTGTCCCTACTTTCGGGACTTAGGATATATAATAATATCCATTATTTTAGCTTTAATGAATAATATTATAATATTCCAATGGGATTAATCCCCCTATCTTAGCCCCTTCCTAGACTCTTAGCTCCCCCTTTCCCTTTCTAGGTGGATTTTATCCCCCCATACTCTTTTACGTGGTTAGTTTGCAACAACAATGTGTTTTCATTAATAATATGAGTGCTTACATATTACAAAAATAGGCTCACTGGTCTTTAACATCCAGGCTCTTTGGCCTAATAATCACATAATCCTTCTCACCTATAACAACCTGTCTCACTAGCTTATAACACATTTACATTTTTATGTACAACTGGGGTTTGGCCCAGGGTTATTACATTCCCCTCCCCCTTATTTTTGCACCGTCCTCAGTGCACAACACCTTACACGTGTAATTTTATTTTACAATTTCATCTCCCCAACCAATAATAAACATATAGTCTCTCTATCCCAAAATCACATAAGCATTCCAACCTAAAAAAATTACATAGGAACTTTGGCCCCAATACCACATATACGTAGGCACTCCGACCCCAAAAAACCATAAATACAAAGGCACCCTAGACCAAAACATATACATAAGTTATTGGTATTCTCCTACAGTTATCCCTACCTTTCCACCAAATCTCTTCCTCTTGATCTGCCCAACCCAAGGAATGCACCATTAGTTTATCAAGGATAAACCAAGGGATGTACCATCCATTTATCAGGGATAACCCAAGAAATGTTCCATTCATTTATTAGGGTCTCTCTAGCAAAGGTAGCTAGAAATATCACTGTTGAGAACTCAAGGGACTTACTGTTAGGAAGAATATCAGTAAAATAACCAACAAAAACCTTTCTGATGCAGTGCGACTCACACAAGAGTGCACTCTTCATGCGTGACAATATGGTTATTCGACAGTGCAACTCACACTAGATTTCACTCTTCATGCCTGACAACCTGGTTCTTCATTAGAGAAAATCACACTAGAGTTTACACTTCAGGCCTGACAACCTGGTTCTTTGACAGTGCAACTCACACTAGAGTTCAGTCTTCAGGCCTGACAACCTGTTTCTTTGACAGTGCAACTCACACTAGAGTTCACTCTTCAGGCCTGACAACCTAGTTCTTCAACAATGCAACTCACCCTTTAGGCTTGAGCATCCCTTTCACTGCTATACAATTCCTAAGGCGATCCATCATTTGCCAAGGTGTTCTCACACAAACAAATGCTAACTTGTTTCTAGACTTCCACCAGAAACATATAACTTGTGGAAATCATCCCATCTGCATTACATGCATACAATTAATATGAGACATTATCATATAATTATAAAATTTTAAATCTATTTTACACAGGAAAACAAAAATTCGCAAACATGAGTCTTTTTGCTCATAATTGTTTGGCTCTTGCAACAGTATATTTTAATCTTTTTTATGGGATACATCATCACCATATCCAAACCATTATTTCTGCAATTTCCTCATCTTTCTTGCAACCAAACAAGATTGTTAACACTCATGCATATTTTTTAGTAGTTCATGAAATGATATCATAATTGTATCTATCCAACAATTCAATCATTTCCAATCATTATTCACATTAAAATGAAATTCTACTATTCATCATATTATCTAGAATAACATTATCATTCATTGTATATGCATTATAAACACATCAAACTTTTCATAATGCAATCAAACTTTATCAATAAATAAAACCAATGTGCCAATAATCCTGGCCACATCTACACAATGCATCATTGCATTGATTTTGGAATACCATATGTTCATGTCATGTATTCCACAATGTGAGTTGGAAGGTATAGTCCATGCCTCAATACACCATCCAAAATCTTCCCCACAACCCATTTGATACTTTGGATACCTTCCTCTTCAACCCATACACAACACTAGGAACATCATCCCTTTGTTCTATTTAGTGTAGGAAAAACAATTGCAGTCCAAACCTCAATTACATAGGGAATAACCATCATGCACTTGGATTAGAACTATAGACTTTCCATATCCAAACTCATCACGACCTCACACATGACCCTATCAAATGACATTCATTGTTACAACAAGAGTAATGTCTCCCGACTTAACTCGATTATGAATTCATAACCAACATAACATAATATGAAATTAAAGTTCCCATAAATGCATTCAAGTAAAAAATAATATTTGCATGCTCAAGGCCTCCCACCTTTTCATCGATTCAAATATTGATATTAGAATGAGGGAATTCTTACCTTCATTCTGTTCAACACTTGTACATTATAACAACCCCAAATTCATACCTGCATGGCTGTTATCAATTTACTTGATGCTACCTGATGTTTTTTTTTTTTTTTAACATTTGTAGAAGCTCGTTCGGATCCCCTCACTAATTTTATTGGTCAACATTTTCTCCATCCTCATTTTTCTTCATATGGATGGATACCATAAGCAACAATATTGTCATTCTATAATCATGTAACTTCCTTTATACAAAATCCATCATTAGTTTTATTCAAATATCATAGTATCATTATTTCATATATATATCAACAAAATACTCTTAGTCTGTAATCATGCTACCATCATGTTCATGCATGTTTACATGCACCAAGCAGTTGATCTTTCATGCCTATTTTATGCACAAGCATTCTATCTTTATTCGATGCATCATGCATCAATTCTATCATGCACTCCAATGCACATCTATTTCATATTAATCAATTATTTAGATTTATTGTTGTAGATGGTTGTCTTTGAATTTCTGTAGAACCTTGCTGCCCTGTGCACTGTTATCTTTCTCAACCATGCACCTTTGGTCCTTATTCTACACCTGCTAGCCAAGCCTTACTTGGCCATTCAACATTTCCAACCATTAGTTGGTCCACTAGTGCTGCCATCTCAGAACTACTTTATGAAAGAATTACGCCCCAACATTTTTTTGGCTAAATTCTCAATATTCATAGTGCTGTAACATGCACTATTCCAACTAAATATTAACACTGAAATTTAATTAACCACTTCCCATTTTTCTTGACCAAACCATCCTTGGAATACCATTATCATTGACTGGTATTTCAACATTTTGGAATACTTCTTTCATGTCTTCTCTCTAACATTCTTTTCCACCCATGGATTTTCTCAATATTAAATATCTCTCTTCACTTTGTTAAGTGATTCGCTGTGAAACAATTTTTGGCCATTCAAGACCACCCTGCTCCAATGGAAATGCCACCCTTTTCCATTTGCACATGTACCTTTCTTTTGGTGCGCACTCTGATAATAGAGGCATATTTCTTGCTTGTGTAATTTTTAGAAAAGAGTTGCTAGATCATATATGCCAATTCCTTTGCAAGCCATTCAATCTTTATAGCATTTGAATACTAATATTCCTTTACTTTTATTTATACCCTTGACAACCTTGCAACACCTTCCCTACACCTTCCTTTGCAGTTCTTGGATGCTTCAACCAGATGCACAAGGTTGACCTCTTTCCTATCCAATGGACCCTGGGATTAACTTAGAACAAAACCACATAACTCTTAGTTGCGTAATATTATCCTCTTTCTAGAAATCCTTTTCACATAACACTCTCTGTAGAGTGCGCTTCTCTTTTTTCAATATATTGCTCTTCAAGTGTGCCTTTAGGCTTATGCAACATATTTAAGATCTAAAGTATCTCTTCCCAAGCCTTCATAATATTTTCATTATCATCCCTGTAGCTCTGCATTAAACTAATGTTGAAGTCTTCTTGCTGCTCCTTGGTTTTCATAAGCCTCTAATTATCAACTTTATAATTTTGGACATCTTTTTTTTATCAAAATTTTATGGTCTCTACCAAGTTCATGCTTTCTTCCTTGCCTTTTCCATGTCCATTTGAATTTGTACCTTCATTTCCTATATCAGCATACAACCCTCTGATCTCATCTTCATGGATGTATGCCCTATGTGATATTCCATGATTCTAAACTTTGTGTTGATCCTGTTCTGATCTAAATGTTGTTAACTCTACAAAATGTGTACCCAAATGTTTTTATTAGGCTTAACAATTTACAGTTACATAAAAAATTCATATGATTTTGTTCCAATAGTGTATTACGATTCTTTCTTTCATGAATTCTTCCGAAAACTCTCGATACTTAGATTATTTTCATCTATGTGGACTCATAGACTCACAGACTCACAGAGTTAGAGAAGCATAACTCTTCCTTTCATAAGTCCGTCCGAAGAATTCCCATACTTAACCATTTTTCCATCTTTTCAGACTTGTGGACTCACTAACTCATGGAAACATAACTATCCCTTTCGTAAGTCCACCTTCAGAGTTCCCATACTTAACCTTTTTTCGTCTTTGCGGGCTCACATAATCACGAACTCATGGAATCATAGCTCTCCCTTTCATAAGTCTTCCCTAAGATTTCCCATACTTGACCATTTTTCCATCTTTTTTGACTTGTGGACTCACAAACTCATGGAAGCATAACTCTCCCTTTCATAAGTCTGCTCAAAGAGTTCCCATCTTTTCGGACTTGCAGACTCATAGAATCATGAACTCATGGAAGCATAACTCTTCCTTTCATAAGTCCACCCAGAGGGTTCCCATACTTCACCATGTTTCCATCTTTTCGGACTCACAGACTCATACTAAGTCTCAACACTTAGTCAATTTTATGCTTCTTCGGAATTTCAGGCTCATGAACTCACAAACTCATGGAATTTTAACCTTTCTTACATAAATTTGTCCAAAACTTCTCAACGCTTAGCCATTTTTCCATCTTCATGGAATCACATACTCATACTAAGTCTCATCAATTGGCCATTTTCCCATCTTCACAAACTCACAGACTCATACTAAGTCTCAACACTTAGTCAATTTTCTGCTTCTTTGGAATTTCAGACTCGTGGACTCACAGACTCATGAACTTGTAACCTTTCTTACATAAGTCCGTCTGAAAAGTCTCAACACTTAGCAATTTTTCCACTTCTTCGGACTTTCGGACTCATAGGCTCACAGACTCATGGACTTGTAACCTTTCTTACATAAGTTTGTCTGAAAGTATCAACACTTAGCCATTTTTCCACTTCTTTGGACTTTCAGACTCGCAGACTCACAGACTCACAGAATTGTAACCTTTCATACATAAGTCTATCCGAAAAGTATCAACACTTAGCCATTTTTACACTTCTTTGGACTTTTAGAATTGCTGACTGACGGACTCACGAACTTGTAACCTTTCTTACATAAGTCCATCTAAAAGGTTTCAACATTTTGCCATTTTTCCACTTCTTCGGACTTTTGGACTCACAGACTCACGAACTCATGAACTTGTAACCTTTCTTACATACTTCATCTGAAAGTCTCAACACTTATCCATTTTTCCACTTCTTCGTACTTTAGGGATCGTAGACTCATGGACTCATAGACTTATAACCTTTCTTACATAAGTCGGTCTGAAAAGTCTCAACACTTAGCCATTTTTCCACTTCTTTGTACTTTTGGACTCACATAATCACATACTCACGGACTTGTAACCTTTCTTACATAATTCCTTCCAAAAAGTCTCAACACTTATCCATTTTCCCACTTCTTTAGACTTTCAGAGTCGCAGACTCACAAACTCACAGACTTGCAACCTTTCTTACATAAGTCCGTCCGACAAGTCTCAACACTTAGCCATTTTTTCCACTTCTTCGAACTTTTAGACTCACGGACTCACAAAATCACAATGAGTCCCAAAACTTAGATTATTTTCATATCCCTGCCTCCATGTACCTTCCACCAGGTCAACTGAGACATGCCCCCCCCCACGTTATGCTTACGTCAGCGTACGGAAAAATACCAATTTTTTTCCCAGTTTCTCATATTTTCCAGAAACTTCAAAGATGCTCAAATTATCCCAAAATGAAATTCTTTCTTTGGCCATCATTAGAGATCCATGAATAATCTTAATACAACCCATTCAATCCTTGTACATAAATGTCTACACGCTGCTTTCAATTCAAGTCTTTCACTATGAAATTGTCGATGATTAGATGTAAGAAATTGGGGTTTTTTCCCAATTCCATTCCATTTCACCATGGCTTCTCGACAACCATTAAGTTTATTCAGTTTCATTTAGTCGGCCATAGCCTTATACTGACTTCAAGTTCGACCATTTTTAGGTCTAAATTTACTCGGAAAAATATTAACATCCAATAAAACTCATCCTTGGACCAATTTTCCCAAATTCATTAGGAATTTAAACAACAATAATTGAGGCTTTTGGTCCAATTTCACTCGGCTGCTCCCGGGTTCACCACGAAAACACCGTAACATTTTTTCAAACAAAATGCAATGAAATCTTTCTGACATTCTGTCAAACAATTTGCTTACAACCTTTGAAATTTCACTTCAATGCTTTGCTAAATGGTCCATGCAGGCTTAGTGTTGCAACCTTGGCTCTGATACCAATTTGTGATGTACCCATTATAGAACAACACTACAATTTTTTTTCTCTAATACCAATTTGAAATGTACCCATTAGTTGGGACTCAAAACCATGCTTTGGTAAAGTTCTTATCCCTAAGTTGGAACACACTGTACGACATTACAAAATATGATACCATTAAATTGAATAATAATTTCTGCATATTAACAAAGTTCAGGGTAAAATACTAACAACATGGATGCAACAATAATAGTTAATGTAGAATTTAACAATAGATATTCCATGAAAAAAACCCATAATTTCACACACACACAATAATTGAAATAAGCACATAAAATACACTTATCTCATGAAAATAAACACCAACTGCATGCAGACCTTCCATGCTCCTCCCAACATTAGAATGTGCTGCTCATAACTCTCAACATTGGGTCACCCCCGAGTTGGGGATACACTCTACCAGAGAAAAGGGAAAACTAAGCCAGTCTAAGGTCTGATAAGTATCATAATTGTTCCTTCCAAGGTTCCAACTACTACAACTAACATACAATATCTCATTCCCCACATGCTTGTACCATCCCAGGAAGTGTGCCCCTTCTCTAATTAACATTCCCTTGGATTCCCCACTTCCCTTATGGGGATTCAACAATAGGATGGACAAGAAGTCTTAAAGCCCCGTAGCTATTTACCAATGCATTAGGGAACAAATCCAAGTAGTATGCTTCTTCTATAATACATCCTGACAACCGCTTCTTCAATTCATCTCCCGCACTAACAGTACCAGTACAGGTTCTTCGCCATAGTCGAGTACCATCCGATATGACTCACAATTACCTCCATGCAGGAACAATCCATACTCATGATAATGCATAATCCGAAATCATCCCCCCTTTTTGCACTATATCCACACACACACATATATATGCATGTGTATTTTATGACACTTGGAACTCCAAGGGACTCCCTTGTCCCTACTTTCGAGACTTAGGATATATAATAATATCCATTATTTTAGCTTTAAGGAATAACAATATAATATTCCAATGGGATTAAGCCCCCTAGCTTAGCCTCTTCCTATACTCTTAGCCCCCCCTTTCCCTTTCTAGGTGAAGTTTATCCCCCCATACTCTTTTATGTGGTCGGTCTGTAACAAAGATGTGTTTTCATTAATAATATGAGTTTTTACATATTACAAAAATAACCTAACTAGCCTTTAGCATCTAGGCTCTCTGGCCTAATAATCACATAAGACTTTTGGCCTATAACAACCTAGCTCACCAGCCTATAAAACATTTACATTTTTATGTACAACTGGGGTTTGTCCTAGGGGTATTATAGATTATAGATCAAAATTTGTACTAGTGCAACATATAACTTATTTTAAAAATGGTTAAGGTGAAAAAAAGTTATAGCAGAAATAAAGGAGGTATGTATTTTAAGATTCCGATATATGTTAAGACAAAAATATATTAAAAATATTAAACAATACTAATTTCATTTTTTTATATATATTTGAAATCTACATAGTCTATATGTGTCTATAGTTCCATCAATGAAAGATTTGAGTAGCCTATAGAAACATAACATCTAAAATATAGATATTGAGAGGTATTTAGATTTAAAATGGAGGTTTTAATGTATATGCAGCCCAAACCACTAGGTTTGTCATCCCAAACCTAAATTTGAGGAAACCAACTTCGCAAACACGTATGCTAGAGTTGTCAATCCTGCCCAAAAAAAATGAAATGAAAAGAGTGCACACACACTTTATAATTCATGCATGCTCGTAGAGTGCGCACATGCTTTTATGTCTAAGTATTGGCAAGGTACATCTAGCAATATTTTTCCAAAGGAAGCTTGTAGGCATATAAGATCATCGACAACATATTGACTCACCACAAAGGACCTTTCAAGGGTATCATTGGTATCCTAATGGAAATAGTCAACATTATGAGTTTTTGAACATTGAGTATGAGTCTCTGGAACTTGCATATGTTTAGAATTTGCCGGAAGAACCACAGTGCTATTGACATCTTGTCTTCGACATTTTGGATCCACAACAAGATCCATCTTCAGGATCCATATTCATTATTTATTAAGGGCTCCTCTCTTATTTTTCCTCAGGCTTTTTTGTCCTGAATATGGATCCTGTTGTGGATCTAAAACGTCGACGACAAGCTGTCAATAGCACTGTGGTTCTTCCGGCAAATTTTAAACAAATCTCTCACCATAGAAACCTAAATGAACTTGCATATGGTCAAGGGAACAAACCCAAGAGTTAGGCCCTAAAGGAAACTTATAGGCTTCTGGGGCCAAAAATGACACTTTGAATGCCCACAAATGAACTATTGAGGGCATCCTTTTCCTCTAATTAGCTATATAGATATTTTAGATTTTAACCTTGTACAATTAGTTACAAAAATGGATTCTTAATAAAAAAAAGATAGAACGACACACACACACATTACATAAAGATTTTATTGTGGAACCCAAACTAGGAAAACCAACAACCTGTTTAGAGTTGCACCTCTAATTCTTATTCATCATCCATATTCATTGTTTACAATACACTATATATAGGATCCCACGATATCCAAAACCCCTAATCCATTGACCTAGATTAGTCTACAACCCTATTTCCTTAACCAAAATTCTAAAACCATCAACGAAAACTGTGTGCTGTGTTGGGGTCCTATAATTATAGGCGACTCGATTCTTCGACTGTTGATTTGGCGTTTCTCTCATGATGATGAAGTCCTGGCTCAGGTGATTCCGCTTCCTCCCTCCATTCTTGTCGCTCAATCCCCCATCACCCTATTTCATCCTTCATCCACGCTGCGCCCTCACTCCCTTGTCCTGTTGCCCCATTGACTACTTTTCCCGCCACCCATCCATGAATAAACAAGACTTAGGATGAACAAGATAACCATAAAGGTAGTTAGAATAACTGATAATGTTAGTATAGTTATTATAGGTTAAATTAATTAATAAACAACTAGTTAAATAATTAATTAATTATTAATTAAGTTTAATACCTAGGTTAGTAACTAAGTTAGTAATTAGAGTTAAGATTTAAATTAAATAAAACAAATCATAAAAAATTAAAAATTAAATAAAAGAAAATACAAAAAAAAAAACAATATAAAAATATAAAACATATTAAATATTCAAACATATAATAAAAATAAAACAAAATATAAAACATATAAATTAAAACATGAAAAAACATAAAAAAAACAAAACATATTTTAATAAACATTTAAAATAATTTAAAACAATAAAAAACAATCAAAACTTAAACTAACCTACGTATCCTAAGTCCTAACCCCCTCACCCACCTCACGTCACATTCCACTCCCCATCCCTCTTACATCACCCTCCACTCACCACCCCTCACACCTCACCCCTACGTCACCCTCCACTCCCACCAAGACTCCCGTGCATCTCCATACACCAGCGCCCCTCCATCCGCACTCAAACATTAAATCAACGCACAATAATTTTTCCAGACCTACCCTCACCTTCCGAAGTTTAACGAGGGGGGGGGGGGTTCAGAATTTGAAATAATAATCTTGCACATTTGAACGGCCCCTGGGTGTCCACTTAAATCAACAGTCCAGATTGAATTCCGGACCCCCCCCTGCATTCTACATTTAATGAGGGGGGGGG
>ML777548.1:852149-873103 GCA_009831015.1 Picea engelmannii
AAATTTACCATTTTTTCCATGTTTTACCACGTCCTCTTCCAGATCGATTTTTGGGAAAACGGAGACGGATTTTGAAAATCCGAGAGAGTTTTTTTCTCAGAATGGGTTGAAGAACAAAAACCTCTTTCATTTTTTTCAATGGATCTACGATCCAGGAGAATCGAAGACATCTTCGAGGCCTATTTTTCCAGATTTTCAATTTTCCGTTACAGTCTCGATCTTGCAGGCGCTGTTACGGCTAGCTGGGGACGAATTTGGCGAAACCAAAGGAGTTTATTTTCCATAACATGCCTACCTATAATAACCTCTTTCATTTTTCATCCAGGTGTCATCATTGAAGAAAAAATCACGTCTTCTCGGACCCCTTTTTCGTAGAAAACCGATCCGTCTTTCATGGCAGAAAACTCCAAATTTTGTGGGAGTGGTGGCTATTTTTGGCCGAGGTGGTTAAAACGACTTCCGAAACTTATTAGGATGATCTATACTATTTATTCAAATGATTTTAATGTAAAATGGTTCGACCTGTGAGGTTCCTGGAGCATGGGTTGTGTATGACCAGAGAATATTTTTTGTAATATTTAGATGATCAATCAGCAATGAGCATTTTTTCTTTTACAGGATTCCTGTGTGGTGCGATTGGTGGTGTTTTTCTCTGTTTAATGTTTTTCTTGTGATCATTATGCTTGTTTTCAGTTCTTATTATCAGAAGAAAAGTAATAGAAGCAAAATTTATCAGCAGATACTCTGCCTCTGAGCTTTTGATGATCTCTATGTTTTCTACTAAAGCTTAGTTCAGGAATTCTTAGCTGCTCCTGTGCCTGGTTTTTACCTCACCTATTTCTTCCTCAAATCAATGCCATCCATACTTAATTCGATCCAATATTGCCACTACCTTGCCCTGTGAAAGAACTTTGTCCAAATCTGAGAGTGAATCACCTTGTTTAAGGCATAGACCCCATTTTCCCAATGGCCCTCCTTGATGTTCCAAAACAATCATTTAAAAACCCCAAACCATGTTCTTCATAACTAGCCTAATATTCTCTTCAAACAAAGCTATATCAGACAGAGAGATCCCTCTCTGAGTCTTGGAGGGCTAGATCCAAGACTCGAAGTGGTTTTGATGTTGCCTCTGTGACTGCCTCATAGCCTTAGGCAAATTACATTGTGCTAACATGCTGAAAAAGAAAAAAAACACCAATTTGTTTTAAATATACATTCTTTATATTCTAGGGCCAAATATATGAGAAAACATGTGGTGTAAAAATGGTGTCTCCTCTATCTCCTATTGTGGCGAATTTATTTATGAAACATTTTGAAGAGAACGCCCTTAGTTCCTTTCCCCTCAAAGAAAAGTTGTGGGTAGGATTTATTAGTGACATATTTGTCATTTGGCCCCATGGAGAGGAGAGTTTAAATAAATTTCTAAAGAACCTTAATAATCAATTGAAGCACATCAAATTTACTATTGAATTTGAAGAAAACAAAAGTATCGCATTCCTCTATGTTCTAACCATGAAAAAACCCGATGGACCCTTGGCACATAAAGTATTTAGGAAGAAAACTCACATGGAAAAATACTTTCATTCCAACGCCCATCACCATCTTGCATAAACATTTAGGTCCTCAACACTTTAGCAACAAGGGCTCTTAGGATATCTTATGATGAACATTTGGAAGAAGAGAAACTCCGCCTCCTCAAGGTATTTAAGGATATTGGATATAAGGAACTCCGTTTTTTGAAGGATTTCCAAAATGCATCTAAATAAAGTTGCAATAAAGACCAAACTCAACACATGGGTGGGTGCAAACTAATGATGGTCTCTCATGACATGTTAGTGGGAATGCAAACATGGAAAAACAACTATATGTTAACTTAGAGGGATGATTTGAGGTACTTTCACAATGAATTTGAATATCGTGTAAAAATATGAAATGTAGAAAAATGAATAATCTTTTCGAATATATAATTTTTATTTATAGAAATTGTGCATGACTATGTGAAATTTGAATTTTCCTAACATGTATATTATTTTTCATGCGAAATATAATGCGTATGTTTCCGTTAGTGCTAGTGTTGAGTAGTTAAATGATGAAATTTCCTTAAAAATAATTATATAATTGTATAGAACACATTGTTCTTATGCATGACTATTTTTTCAAAATTTATAATGTTAATTTTATATTTTTTAAAATTATGAAAGTCATTATATCCTTGAAATTACAAGGCCTTCTGTTAGTGATGGGTACAAGGGTATTAACATTATTAAACAAATTTTATTTTTTATATTGTAGATCTCAGTCTATACTAGTGCAGTGTATAACTTATTTTAAAAATGGTTAAGGAAAAACAATTATAGCATAAATAAAAGAGGTATGTATTTTAAGATTCTGATATATGTCAAGATAAAAATATATTAAAAATAGTAAACAATATTGATTTCAAAAAATAATTATATATTTGGAATCTGCATAGTCAACTTGATATGTGCTTGTAGTTTCATTGATGACGTATTTGTGTAGCCTATAGAAAAATAACATCAAAAATAGAGATATTGAGAGGTATTCATAAAAATGGATGTTTTAATCTATTTGCAACTTAAACCACTAGGTTTGTCATCCCGAACCTAAATCCAAGGAAACCAACTCAACAAACATGTACACTAGAGTTGTCACTCCCACTCAAAACAAATAGAAATGAAAAGAATGCACAAGCGTTTTAGAATGCATGCACGTTCCAAGAGTGCATGCTCATTCCCATAGCATGCATGTACTTTTATGCAAGGTATCATATGTATTAAGTATAGCAGAAAAATAATTATTATGACGAATACCAGCAGAAACAACAACATATAGAGAGCAATAACAAAAAAAATGATACCTTTATTTTTAGAAATCCAAGTTCACTTGCCTCTTCGAGGAGGAAACCTACAATATAGAAGAGCACAATTAAAAAATAATTCTGAAGACAAACTTTCCCATGATTTCTACTCCTATTTACACTATTTCTTTCTTCTAGAGGACATGAGACCTAGGGGACTCCCTATATACTTAAGGGTACGTGGGAGTAAATGACCATGTATAGGTCCTATCTAATGCAATATTACTCAAAGGGGTACCGACATGGGTTATAGATATTTACAACAAGGTGAAACATTTGTTTCGAGTAATCCATGAAGCCGATTGTATTTTCTGCATTTTGTCTTCCCCAACCGTAGTTTTACCTGCTGAACAATAGATCATTGTGATTTAAAGATTCCGATAGTACAATTCTCTACCCTATTTTTTTTTTTCCTAAAATTTCTATTGAGGAAATTCCTCTGATACCACTTGTAAGGTACTATATGTATTGGACAAAGCATAAACAAAATTATTAGGATGAGTACCAGTAGAAACAACAAAATATAGAGAACAATAACATTGTAAATGATACCTTTATTGATAGAAAGTCAAGTTCACTTGCCTCTTCAGGGGGGAAACCTCCAGTAGAGCATAGCTCAATTATAAAATATTTTTCAAGACAAAATTTCCCATGCTTTCTACTCCTATTTATACTATTTCTATGTTCTAGAGAACATTCTAGAGGAAGATCTTTCTAGAAGTAGAAACTTCTATTAAGTCTTTTTCACATGGGCATTTTTCACATAGAAAACATATTATTATACCTACCTGAGGGGTTAGGGATGTTATGTCCCTAACATTTTATGCCTAAGTATTCACAAGGTATGTCTAACAAGATTGTTCCAAAGGAATCTTGTAGGCATATGAGGCCATCAAAAACATCTTGACTCACCACAAAGGACCTTTCAAGGGTACCTTGGTCTCGTAATGGAAATAGTCAGCATTATGAGTTTTTGAATATTGAGTATGATCCTTCAGAACTTGGATATGGTCAAGGGAAAAAAACAAAGACTTAGGCCCTCAAGGAAGCTTATAGGATGTTGGGGAAAAAATGACAATTTGAACAACCATAAAAGACCTATTGAGAGAATCCTTTACCTCTAACTAGGTATATAGGTACCATTAGTAGTTTTTAGCACTAGGTATGGGTCTTAAGGCCTTGGACATGGCTAGGGGGGAAACATGAACATTAGGGCCTAAAGGAAGCTTCTAACCATCTAGGGCCAATAATTATGCATTGAAAAACCACACATGGCTTCTCTAGAGTATCATTAGCCTATTGTTGTGGATGTTGCTGCCACTAGGTGGTTTTGAGAGCAAGGTATGTTTCCCAGGGCCCTGGAAATGATCTACCTCTTCTCACCTCCTCCTCATTTTCCTCTCTCACCCCACCCCCACATGCCCACATTTGCTAGTCCCACCTATATCCCACTCTTGTCTCACCTACCTCCTTACCCTACCCGTCCACCCTTTTCTTCTTCTCACCTCCTCCTCCTTTACCTCTATTGCACCACCCCCTCATACCCACCTCCCCTTGTCTCACCTATCTCCCCCTCTTTTCACCCCTCCCCCTTTTCCACCTGTTATCTCTCTATAATTTCGTTGGATGAGGGAGGAAAAATGTACAAGAGTAACCTTAAAACCAACTAGGGGTTGTAAGCTAGCCCTTCCAACTAGAGAGGGCTCTCTCTCTCTTCAAATTAATCACTGAAAGGATTAATTTGGTTTAACTCAAAGGCTATATCTCTAAGATAAATGAATTTATAGGGTTGGTGTAAATATGAACAAAAAGTACGTTGGGATATAGAGTCACTAAAATCAAAAGTCAATAAAACTTGTTGGATACTTGGTAAATTTGAGAAAAGATTGAACAGAGGCAAGATAGAAAGTAATATTCTAAGACACATAGATATATTTGTAGATAGAAGATTACATAGAAAACAATAATCCTTCAAGGAATGTAACAAGGATGAATCTCGAAGCAATTATAGTGGAAATACATTCTGAACTACATGAAATAGAGCATCTGATAAAGATGAGTTATGATACATATAATTCACATCAACATAGAGAAGAAACCTTGCAAAATTAAGTATAAGACATGAAAACTAATATTAAGAAATCACACATGCATAAAATATCACAATCACATGTATCTCTATGGTCAAAACTCAAGGACTTCTAATCCAACAATTTTCATAAACAAAAAAGAAAAATTACAATATGTTCAATAGTATTCGCTTACAGATTTTCCAATCCTTTGTTTTCATGGGCTTCCTAAATATATACAAAATCATATGTATGTAGTGTCAAATTTAGATTCAACTATGATCCTAAAAATGCTGCTAACAGTTGCACATACTCATCATAAAATATTTAACGGACTGCCAAAAATAAAGAGTCGACTGGACTCATTTAATTTAAAACGTAACAACTTTGATATGACAATAACTGAAACCAAAAATCGTGATTTCCCCTTCTGATTTTTGTCAGAGATGAGATGACACATTTTTCGAAACATTCAAGCTGAGTTGAAGATGTTCTAGTAATTTTTCCACTATTACATAGTAAGTCGGTTGCACGACGCAGGAAAAATACAACAGAGTTTGTGTAACAACGAGTGATCATAGTTGTGCAACAAATTTGATGTGTAACTTTATACGAGCTTTTCCAAATATAAGTAAAAATGGAAAAATGACAAAAATGTGTCACTTCGACTTCCAGTGGTTCATTTCTCTGCTACTTCAGCTAGAAAATCAAATTTTCCTTTCTTTCTAATCTCCACTTGTTGCACTGGGATTTCCTCTTGATGTTGCAACTTCTTAGTTGAGGACCTTGTTAAGGGCACATTAGGATGAGGAATATCCTTTACCTATGGATTCTATTGTATTGATTTCCCTTTATTCTTTGTTTTGGAACCAACTGAAACTGATAGTACTGACCGTTCTCCTATCACAAAAAGTATCTTTCCAGAAAACCTTTTCTATAGACTTCTTCTTCAATTCTCTATTTTCATGCTGTAACTGTGCTATGACAAAGTGATCCTTCTTTAGTTGTTCCTTCAACTCAATAATTGAAGTATCTTTGTCATTATAGAGAATTGGTTGTATGAAGTTTTCTAAAGTCTCACCAGTTTCCTGCGTTGTATGTACAACATGAATTCTCTTTGCTGCAGATTTGGTGCACGATTTACTAGGAGGTTCAATGACTTCTAGAGAGAATTGGAGTTTCTTTCCTTTCTTCTTATCCAAATGAATTGCTACAGGTTCTTCAATTTCTCCTTCCCTTTTCTTAACATAACTCTCAGGGATTGATGTTGGAGTTCTGTATACTCATGAGGGTGTATTTCTCTAGCTTTGTGGGTTGCTTAGGGAATCTACTACTATGCCTGCTGAATTTAGAAAAGACTCACAGTCTTGATTTCTCTTTCTTAGTTCCTCTAATACTAACAGTTTGATCAAATAAAAATGAAAAAGGCTAGCATCTCCTTGCTCTTTCCTTAGTTGTACTATGTAAACCATCTTTCCAAGACTTTTGAAAAGATAATATGGTAGATTCAAAGGCTTCTTATTGGCAAAGTGCATTAAGAGTCTGATGTGATATTGGTAAACCTTGTTAATTATCCCTTCACATGTAAAAAAACTTTGGATAACCCTAAAAAAATCACTGTGACTTTTCAATAAACACTCTCTAGGTATGATAACTCCAAATTTAGAATTTTAAATTTAGGCTTAAAAAAATCATGATAGTGAGACATATATCACTGCATATTTTTGAACCAATGTTCTCCATGGGCAGGGATTTATTTTGCACCAACGATGCTATCTTCAGAAACTTGCAACTGGAGGTTTCCCACTTTAGTCTTACTTCCATAAAAATTCTCTGCAAAGTCCCTCGCCACCTATCTATTGTAACCCTGAAGTTTTTCACAAAACCTGATGAAACCCACTTGTTCAAAGGATGCTCTGATTGTTGGGTCTTTGTTTACCAAATTTAAACCCTGTGGCTCAAACCTCATGATTTCATCGCTTTTTACATTCTTTCTTCTTCGTTCAAGAGTTGTCATGATGCTAGTATATGCAACCTTGTGTGAACGTTAGGTGCACAACAATAGATTTAAATTTCCTCTGCGTAGTAAAATGAGAACAATAACCTCTGCGATAGAAACGAGAGTAATAACCTATACAAAATAAATGAAATTAGTGACCTTTGCATAGTGCACAACAACAAGTAGCAATAGGAAACTCAGTGCAGTAATGAACAACAACGTCTTCTACGCGATGAGCTTGGCCAGGAGGTTTTGAAATCATAGATGAAGAGAAACAATCTCATGATGATTTCTTTACCTAGAGGAAGGATAAACTTGAAATATAGCTTCAAATAAATAATGAATTATTTATATCATAACTCGTCATTCTACACACGCAGAATTAGGATGTCGTGCAACAACTTGCGCTGCACAATGATTTTATTGATGATGCCACATGCCCTTGATAGATTCGATATCATGAAATCATTAGAACATTGACAATACTGAATCTGACTATTTTGAAATGACAACATGATCCTTCATAATAACCCTTTAGCGACATGACAACCCACATCTTGGCACAAGAGAAAAAACATAAGTTACATGGTTAAAAAAGAAAAACCTTTCCCATGACAAACCAACCTATGACTCACGATTTAAGAAAAAATCATACAATGTTCTTATCTAACCCAAGACATGATTTTATCTCATAATTTTATTCAAAACCTAAAAACCTATTTATAGTACACTAACACCACCCATACCCACCCACCTTCCCTCTCTACTCATCTCCTCTCCCAACCCCTTCATCCCCTCCACCCCCTCTACCCCTCATCTCTACTCTCCGCTTGCACACCACATCCCCCCTTCCCCTCTACCCAACCCTCATTCACATTCCAACTCCCCATTCAACTTGCCTCACCCTAACCCTTGGCTCCTTAGTAGGGTGGAAATCTAAGGCCACAAGAGATAAATATCGCTGGGGGGATCAAGTTGATCTTCCCATCAACGAGGAAGAAGTGCAACGAAGAATACTTCCAAAGACCCAGCCATTGGAACAATTGGAAGAGGTGATTGAAAAGATAAGAAGGCTGATGTTGAGGTCAACAACATAAGCAGTCAGCAAAGGGAAGCTGAGAAGAAGCAATCCTACCATAGCAGCAGGGAAGAAGAAGAAAAAGAAGCAGCAACAGCAAGGCAGTGGAGCAGATGGACAACTCCAAAGAACAATTTGGGATCCAGGTGGACTTGAACAGAGCTAGGAAGGTCATGATGAAAAGCTCATGAATTTTCCACAGCAGTGGAGTATGATGCAGGAGCATCACTCCAACCCAACAACACACCATCTAGACAACACATTCAACACACATTCAAGGAAGGGAGAGGCGTCGACCCTCTCATTTTAAATTTTAAATTGTAATTCAATGTTTGTAAGGTTGGAAGAGCCAAAGCCATGATTTTGCACAGGCTGTAGGTAGAGCCACCTTTAATGGTTGTCAGGCTGATAAGATCTAGATCCGATTTGGACTAGACAACCATTGAATGTAATTCAATGTAAATTAATGAGAGTAGGTGAGATGGAGGGAAGAGACCGATGAGCCCCTTTTGTAAAAATATCTTTGTATCTAGATTCATTAGATTATATTAGAGGATAGAAGAGAAAAAAGAAGAGAGTAGCCAAGACTTTGTTGTAGTCTGATCTTGAACATATTGTAACATGCATTCTGAGATTAATATAAAGAGTAGTTTTTCCTTCATATGATGTTTTGTGTGTTTATGTGTTTATGAATGAATGTATTTTATGTGTTTATATGCATATGCTGTAGATGTACGTTAGGTTCCATCAAAAGGGATAGATAAAATTCTCTGTCTGTGAGTTTTCTTTGATTTCAGTCAGGGTTCTTTGTGGATTAATGCAAGGGGTTGCATGACAAAGTGTTGAAGACTCTGTGAGCCAGTGCAAAGAGTGCACATCTGAGTTCAGTGTTGAATTCATGCAAGAACGTGCTAGGAGGGCACACCAGAGGAATCATAAGCTCGAGAGAGAAGACTCAAGGTTGCTGAACACCTTGGAGGTAAGACTATGTAGAGAAGGCACAAAGAGACATAATTGCTGAGGATTATGTAGAGATTTTCTAGGTGGGCATCAAGCGAGTGCAAGGAGTGCACAAGGATAACTCTGTTTCGAGTTCTGTGAGAAGAGAAGTGTCAAGGAGAAGACACTTACAGAGTTACTGAATACACAAGCTCAACAAGGAGTGCTTGATCATAAGTTTCCAAGAGGGCACTTATATCCCTTCCAGGAATGGAAGGAAGAGAGACCTATGAGATTTGAGCGGTTGAATCTTAGAGAGGAAGAAGAGTTGTTGAACACTCTAGAGGAAGACCTATGCAAGGAATTCACCAAACCTACACTTGGACGAAGTGTTGAAAGACAACCTCTGAAGGCTAGTCAAAGCACAAGGAGGGTGTGTAGGGATAACTTGTTTCAAGTTTGAAAGCTAAGAAGTTCGAGCGCAGAGTGTTTCAGGAAGGAACCATAAGTCTTTTGGAAGACGCAGAAGGGATAATACACTTAGAGTTTTGAGTAGGTGAAGCTAAGGAGGAATAGCTCTTTTGCACACAAATTTCCAATAGATGGATAAGAAGGCCAAGACACTTCAAGGTCCAAGCCACAAACAATCTTAGGAGAGACAGTTTTTTCGAAACATAGATGAGACCCAAGTAGCAGGGCTCGCAGAGGAATCAATGGTCAAGGCTTTTGAAAACATTTTAATTCTTCCAAGTAGAGAGAAGTTGCAAGCTTAGGAGGAAGAGCGACAAAAACCATTGGATCAGTTGCAGAGGAATAAATATCAATCATTGGAATCCATGTCCAGACACCTAGGAGGATACCTGAAAATTCAGTAGTCGCAACAATCTTGACCGTCCATCGAGACAGGGCATGTGGTGAGTGATCAAAATTTTGTTGACTTGCAGAGTAGAGAAGTCAAAGATAATAGTTTTTAGAACTCACAAAGTGCGAACTTGAAAGTTGATCACAATCATCGATCAAAAGGGGAGTGTGGACCGTTGATCTACCACAAAGATGATTTCAGGAGATCGGGGATCAGAAGATTGGGGGTGAGAAATCTTTAGACTTCGCGAGTCTTGAGCCGTTGATATACCATCGAGAGTTCGAAGCTTGGGATTTTGGGAGTTCATAAACTCAGGAGAGCTAAGGTTGGCTCACATGAAAATTACTAACATACAAAGTTCCGAAGCACCTTTTGTTTAGGTCTGTGGTCATGTGGAGGGGAATCTCACGTCTGGTGATTATTCGTGTGGGATGATTTTCACATTTGGACCTGTGGATTTTGTTCGTGGGATTATAGCAGTTAATCGAAGAGTTAATCCATCTCGAGGGTGAGAAGATCCAGTGACCGGGAGGTCAGCGGGACCTTGCCGAGGTAGGGGGTCTGCACCATATCTTCAGTCGAGGCAGAGTACATAAGGGTAGTTAACATAAACATTCATGCTATGTGGCTACAATATTTTCTCACTGAGTTGGGCATTCAGTTTCATCGACCGATCGTAATCTAGTGGGACAACCAGAGCATTCTGAATTTCTACAAAGATCCAGTTCAGAGGCAATGGACGAAGAACATCAAGATCCACATGAACTACATCTAGGACTTAGTACATGAGGGGATCATCGACTTACTGTTCTGTCCTTCAACAGAACAGATGACATACATCTTCACCAATATCTTCACTGAGAAGAAGTTCCATTCTCTACGAATTCGTCTTGAAGTGAAGGACACAGTTGCCTAGCAACTGTAGTTCTTCTTTTTACATACATTGTACCTTGAGGGGGGGTTTTTCCCATGAAGTTTTCCCTCTTTCCTCACTTTATTTCAATGTATCTTTTGTATTTGGGTACCTAACATGGCCTCATTGTCGGGACCCATTCTTTATTTTCACCATAGTGATGTTTAGGTGGGACTTCACACACACCTAGGATTTCTTTTTCCTATGTTTTTTCCTTGTTTATTATTCATAATTATTCATTATCGAGTCTCATATATTTTAGGGGAGAATATTCCACATGGAGAATATTCTCTTTCAATTGACACTTTAGTTTGACTAGTTGAGTTGAGTTTAGATGTTGCATTGGTTTTGTCACCATGAAACATTGGGATCATCACCATGATAATTCGCCTTTCTTTAGGATCATTACCATGATAATTCGACCTTTCTTTGGTATCATCACCATACTGGAGAATTACCATTGATTCCCTAATTTATCTCCTCACTACTCTCTGTTCATTCAGTTAATTGAAGACTAGTTGACTAGTTAACTCAACTAGGTGGCAGTTCACTCCCGTAACTACCTAAGAGACTAGACTAGGTGGAAGTTCACTCCTGTAACTACTGGTGCATGTTCAGATCACTCTAGACCACCACTATGGTGCATTTGTTCTCCTCCAGTGTGCGCTCATTGAGTTATACAGAGTATATCATGTGTAAATTATTCATTATTCACAATGGTTAATAAGAATTCTTTCACTCTTTCTCTCCTTCTTATTCTTTCTCCAATTCTCTCTACAATTGTGTGTATTATTGTTTAGCTATATCTATTCTGTACAGGTTCAAAACATTTATACTCATCACAGAGTGGCCTGTATACATATTGAAATGAGATCTAAGTAGGTAAGTTCTGAAATTTTGCAAGGCATATACCATCGCCAAACCTTCTCTTCCCGTCGTAGTATAGTTTTTATCTATAGATGATAACTTCCTACTGACGAATGAAATTTGATGGTCTATATCTCTTTCTCCTGGTTGTGCCAATACTGCTCCCAATTCTATCAATGATGCATCAACATGTATGTGAAATTATTTTCTCTAATCAGGAAAAACTAGAATCGGTGCAGTGACCATCTTCTGTTTTAATGTATCTAGACTCTTCTAACATTCATCATTCCATTGATACTTCACTTCCTTATTCAATAATTTATCCATAGGGAATGTGATCTACGCATATCCTTTGATGAAATTCCTATAATATCCTATATGACCTAATGTGGACTTCAACTATTGCACTGAAGTGGGTGGTGGTAGATCAACAATCATGACTCTCTTGGAAGGGTCCATTATCAATCCCTTTTTACCCACCACATGGACAAATAAAATCCCAAAAGGCACACAAAGTATGTATTTATTCAAATTCAACGAGATTTGGTAGTGCCTACACTTATCCAACATTAAGCACAAGACTTTAACACGATCCTTCAATAGACCAAATATTGACCATTCATTTAAATACACTTCTAAAAATTTATGAATGAACTCTTTGAAGGCTGCGATAACTACTCTGGAAAATATCATTGATGCATTCTTCAACCAAAATGACATTTCTATATACTGGTAGCAACCCCATTCTGTCACAAAGGTCATGTTATATCGGTCTTCTTGCACAATCTGTATCTAGTGGTATCCTGAGAATCCATTCGTAAAATATTAAGCCTCTTGACCCCCTACACTCTCTAGTACTTCATTGGTAAAAGGTGTAGGAAATGGGTCATGTAAACATGCATTGTTCAACTTCCTTAGATCTATGCATATTCTGGTTCCTCATGTATTCTTATATTGAATCACCATGGGGCTGATCCACTCTAATTCTTCAACAGGTTCTATAATTCCAACCTCTAACATTTTGTCTATATATGTTTTTACCTTCTCCTTAAATTTCAGATTCATTCTATAGGGTTTATGTCCCATAGGTTTCACATTTGGTTTTAGTGGAATCTTCACTTCTCCTAATTCCCCAACGATTATGTTCCACAGGTTTCACATTTGGTTTCAGTGGAATATTCATTTCTCCTAATTCCCCAACGATTCCTTTCATCTCTAAGAACGTCATTGGAAATAGATCTTGGTAGTAACGTAGTAAGTCAACAATATTTTCCACTATTTCGTTGTTCCAATAGTCTCCTATATACACAAACTTAAGGTTTCTCTTCTGTACCAATGTTCACTTTACATGTCCTTAGGGGATTTGCATATAAGGATGAATCAATCTCTGATCCTTCTACTGCGATCTACCCTTCAATATGTAATATATGCAAATTCCTTGGATATTCCTCGTCTTGGAATTATTCTGCAACATTATAACAATGCAATACCTATTCAACTATTGCAATGACTCTACACAAACTATAAAAATGTGCTTATCCCAACAATTCCTTTGATGCAAAAATATCATTTTTTAGAACCTATAATTACGATTCAATGAAAGGATTATTACTTTCAAAACTAAATGTTACCTTAAAGTTCCTCATGAACTCTTCCCAATATCTTGTCCCTCTGCACACTTCTAGTTCGATGTACCAATTATTGGGAATAGTGTCCAAGGTATGCAAAAATAACTGAGTCCATTCTTTCTCTCGTATTGATCTCCACTGCACAATACACTTCGTAACATGATCTGTTGGACAACTTAATCCACTATATTTTGGCATGATACTTTCATTATCTGTCCCAAATATGAATTGTAATAATCTCTTGCATTGTGACCAATCTCTTATACCATCTTTGTGCATAACCCACCATCTCACTGAAGTGGCCATCATTGCAACATCTAAGGAAAAGAGTCTTTTCTAATTTAGAATATGCATTTCAAACTCATTAATAAAATATTCTATAGGTGTCAATTCACTATACCTTGGAGGTTCATCTATTTCGATTTCAGTCCATCTTAATGCACATGTAATTCGAGCAAACTTCCTTGTCGACACTTCATGTAGTCTTTGTTGCCAATTCTCCAGAGCATCTTCTAAGTCTCATGTGAATGAGTTTATACTCCACCAACTATGTACGCCTTCAAATGTAGTATTGACGTAATCGTCCATTCGAACAATCATATTCTACAAATTATCAATCCCTTTTCTCTTCGTTGGTTCTACATACCTTTTCCCTTCAATGGGGTCTAATGGCGTGGTTACCTTTAAGTCTTCCACTTCAAATACCATATGCCTCTTCTTTAAGTCAATGATCATATAATTATCAAATTCCCTATCCAGTTCTAATTGTGATGGATATGGTGTACTGCCATCTACTATGTCGATCACTTCAAAGTTTGATACACTGTGCACCCCATCAATATTGACATTAACGCATGTTAAACTTCCGAATAGAACGATCTTATGTTGATTCGCTAATCTAAAATGGATAGGAGACCAAATTAGCTTAAGCTATCCCATCATCCTTCAATTTTGTCTCGGTATAACATATACATCTGAACCTAAATCTAGAATTATATTATCCATTTTGTATGCTCCTATCTGCGCACTAAGCCTGAACTTCCTATTGGTTCACTTTGTACTGTGCACTTGGTTAACTTCTCTATGTGTGACAAGGTTCTCTGTTTCTTAGGCGCAATGGTCAATCATTCTATGCAGACTACTCAACACAGATTCATCCTTCATTAAGTCTAACAACTTCTTAAAAATCTCTTCAAAGTACTTACCTCATCAATTCATTTCTTAGAATGATCATAAACTAGATTCATATCATATACTAGTGGTTTATCATACAACAATGGCACATAAAAAATTGATGCTATCCAGTCTTCTCCCATCAACGCTTTTCTTTCTTGCTGGTAAGTCTCTTTCTCATTCCTCGGATCAAATAATGGTAATGGCTTTGCTGCTTTCCTTACCGAATGATGAATTGTATTTCCTTGTTCTGTCACATCCGCTCTGGTTCTCTTTCCTCCACCAATATTATCTTAGGTTGCTCATCATGCACTTCGGCTACTATCATTTGTAAATTATGATTCTAGTTCCCTCTTGCCTACCATTTTTCTATTAGTTAAGGACAATATTTAGTTGCATGGTCCAATTCTCTACAGTATGTGCATGTTATGCAAGGATTAAGGAAACTTCTTGCCAATTATAACAAATGATTGGTCCTCTTCCTCCTCGATTAAATCCTCCTTGTCCAAAATTATTAGATCCTCTCAGATTATTATACTATGGAAATCCTCCTTCTACTACGATATTTTCTTCTTAGGTTATGTAATCATATGAAGTGCACTCTCTCATTAAGTTGAATGCATGACAATCCTTCTCATCTTGTCCTACAAACTTGAAAAAATTACAGAACAAGTTCCTGGGCATGCTCAGGTACTTGTAAAATAATGGAAAAGTAGTCGGATGATGTCCCCATGTTTTTCATATTTTTAAATACCCTACTCCTCCTGGAAATGGATTCGGTGCCCCTATATCCATATATTGTGCAAATTCTAGGCATTCATCTTTATGATGGCCTTCTGTATTACATGTAATACACCAAAATTATTCATTCTTTTCCTTTACTTTCACCAGTTCTGACTATTTAATACTTAGCGCAACTAACTATGACTCGAACTATTCCATCCCCACACCTTATCCTACAGGAGATTCTTCTAACTTCATTGTAATTTATAATTCTTCTAGATGTGACGTGACCTTCTTCTGTGTCAGAGGAAAATGAATGCATGGTAACAGAATTGCAATAAACCATTCTCTATGTTGTTCATCAGTGATATGGAATGTTAATATACCCATCACATATTTATAACTCTTATCATGATCCAAAACTATCTCAGTCTGTATTTTCTTAATCTCTTTCAACTCTGTAATGTATTGCGATTCAGATTTCGGCTTCCGAAATTCCTTCAATAAAGATTGTCCAATATCTGCCAATGTCCCTCTAGTGTATTAGTATGATACTTCATGTACCATAATATTTCATGACCTCTGAACATCATTTCTAACTTTGAAATCTTTGTTGCCTCATCCTGGAAATTCTTCGTAGTCCATATCGTCTCATGTACAAACAAATGTTGCTTCGGGTCTTCTGACCCCACTACTTGGAATTCAGGCATTCGTAATGTATGATATATTCCTGCCAATGTATTCTACATAGGACTTACCTTTGGTGATGGTGGATGACTATGGTGTGATGAGATACTATTATGACTACCATTCATGCTTCCTCCACTAACTACAATTTCTCTTGACAAAGTTCCAGTTTCTGCTTCAGATCTTGGTGATGCACACATGGTCATGGGTTTGAAACATATTCTGACATGAGATGGAATTGATTCCTCTACTGGACTGTACTGAGGATCCTTTTCTTTCTCTTTTCTTTCTATATATGGTGTGATCTAAGGTACTGCACATGGGTCTCTTTTATCAATCACTCTATGCTTCTCTTCTCTCTTAGCCACAATCTCCTTCTTACTATACCTAAACCTTTTCCCACAATGCAATACTATAATATCTCCATCTAACTCACTATATTCCTCTCTTGGCATTCTTAGTCCACATGTTCCTTATTCATCCTTTTCCACTCTCAGACCATCCTACAGTCATTCCCCAATCCCCGTATGTGCATGAAGAGGACTAGTAGTCAGATTCCATCTTCATAACATTCTTTTCTCACAATTTTTTTTTTATCTAGGTAGACATCGTGTTCATAAATATTCCTTGCGGAATCTTAAAGAAGTCCCTTTCTATGACACTATAAGACTGGGTACAATCTATTTCAAGCTCTGTAATGTAATCCCCCAACATAGTATTCAACTAAAGAGAAACTGCATGAGAAACTTTATTACTTACTTTATTCAAATGTCTGATTAATCAAGGATTCTAGTTTCTCAGAGCCTCAATTCTTTATCTTCCAACACTCTCCACTAGCCTTTCTAACCATTTAGTCAAAATTACCAGAAACTCACCAAAGAAAATTTCATGAAGATTTGTAAACACATACCTTTGCAACCATTGTTCATCATTGAGCCACGAATTCCTATTATTTTCTCTGTAAAATTCTCACTACTTCTTCTCTAGCCATTCTATGATCTCTTCCTTATTCCGCCTCCAAAAAATTCCCCTCAGTTACAGTTCTTGGTCCCAACAACAAAACCATTTCTTGATGTGCGATGGGAAGACTCAGGGTTAATCATTAACGAACTAAAAAAACCCTTAGACACCAACCCTTTTAGCATCACCTGCAAAGCAAGTGAAGTCTCACCCAAGGAATCTAGAGGGGTTGTGTAACAACCAAATATTTCTAAACATCATTTACTTTCATAAGCAATTTATTTCATGAACTGAGATAATAACTTCATAACATAACAACAATCTTCATAATAGCAACTTCAGTAAATTAAATTTATCAATGAATAATGATTTCATGGAAGAATGAAATAAACACATAGTTTAACAAATTACCTGGTTCTGATGCTAATTTCTGTTGCCTTGCTGCCTTGCTGTTTCCTTCCTGCTACCTGATACACAGACCAACCCAGCCAAAAACAAAGAATAACTTCCCAAACCTACTGTCCTCCCTGCCAACTAGGAAAACTACCTAGCTCCAAGATATCTATGGATATCCTGGCCCCCGTGCCCAAAACCTCCAGCAACCTGGTGCCTCAACTGATCAAAAGTGCCTAAGCCAGAACTCTACTACTCCCTGTCAATCTCACAATCCTCCCTGAATCCCTCCCTCACCGACTCCTGCATTTACTCCCTTACCTCCCCTTGTCCATCTCCCTGATCCTTCCTTTAATGTTTTATCTTCTCGGGACTAACAGGTTATCCCTTGTTGGGTACGTAACCTTTTTATATCATATACCATTAATCTATTAAATCCATTACACAAGTTATTAAATGTAGTTTGTAGTTAATTTATTAATTAATTAATCACAATTATATCCTTTAATTAATTAATAACTCACTTAATTAATATCATTAAATCATCTTTGTTTAATTAATACCTTGTTAACACAATTAATCCCCTAATTAGTTTTACTTTATAATTCTTAAACATTTATCCAACTAGGGTCGTTACAGGTTGCATGAACCAAGTTTCTACAGTGATGAGGGAAAATGAGGAATTCAACATAACCATACTATGCACTATCCATTCATCTATGTGTGCAAAATTTCTCTTACTTAATGTTTAGTTATCATTCATTATATCGTATGCGCAACATTATCCAACTTAATATTCATTCATTCATCATTTACTTAAGTGCACATGACCATAACCACATATAACAATGACATATTCATAATACTTAAGCATTTATTCATAATTGTGCGGTAATAATGAACATCATATGCATCAGATACATAACACCCAAAAGAAACACATTAGGACAAAATATTTTAACGTGGTTCACCTCAATATGGGCTACATTCACAATGAATGGCTTATTATATTAGTCATTTATATTCTCCTTATAGTTGCGTACTGCGCTTATAAAAATATGCAACAATAACCATTACTCAAACTTCCCTATCCATTCTGTTGTAGTGCGAGCCTATATAAGTCATTAGTAAAAACACTCTTGCTCCAAAACTCATCACCGAAACTTAAATCCTCAAAATAAATTACCATCACTAACTCATCATTTATCAAGAGCTAACTCGACCCAAAAACTCATTACAATTTATGGTTTTACAATAGGGCTAAGCTCGTTACAATGTGGAAAATATTTCCCAAAATCCTAACTACTTTTTTCCTTTTGCATGCTGCCTCCCAGACATGCTTCAACTACTTTGTGTGTGCACTTCTCCTTAACCAAAATCTCACATAATCTGTTCCTACGTGATTCCCAAGACTTCTCCTAAATAACCTTCTCCAACACTAGATTATCCAAAGAATCATAGGCACATGGAGGCCCATCAACAAGAGAAATGATGTTCTTCAAAACTACCCCAATAATTTTCAGAAAGATGGGCTTGGGATTGCATTCAAAAATTGAAAACATAAAATAGTAATGGCCTTCTATATCACATGCAAAGATAACTTACAATGAAAAAAAAGACCCTCCTTGAAAGAGTGAAAAGGCATAAGAACAATACAATATTTTCCCTCTTTATTCTTGTATTGGCATAATTTTCCATGTAATGGCAAGGTGGCTCCCAATCAATTTATCTCAATATCTATTCCCAACCCACTTAGGGTAAACAAACCATGCTGTTATTCCACACTATGTGTGTCGCATAAGTGAAGACAAGATCCTAGCCAACATATACCTTGACCAACATTTTTCTCTTAATGCTTGAGTTTCTCTTTGAACTCCTTTCGAAATGAGAAATGGATGCAGAATGGTTGTATTTGGATTTTGGTTGAATGTAGTCACAGTTAGAGGTAAAACCTAGTTTTGATTATTGGCACAAAATGATGTTTTCCACCTTTATGCAAAATCACCCCACATATTTTTATTTTGATCCCAAAAACTAGCCCTATGCAAATTGCAAGTACAAAAATGTTGATTGAAATTCATATATACATAACTTTTTTTTATCTTATTACTTGAGTTTCTCTATATCTTTATCCCTCCCTCCATCCCTTTTACCCCTTCATCCCTACCTCTACTCATACCCTAGTGCTATCTACCCTTGGGTCTCTACCTCTACTCAAATGCTAGCCCCCTATGTTCTTCCTATCCTAAAATGAAAAAGTTAACTTTATTTTGACAAATTTTTTTTAACCAACACGCATTATCATTTAATATACATCCTCTACCCATTGACATTAATGTAACTGTGTTAAAGAATGTTTCATTGCTACACATGTTATTAGGATAGAAATATGACCATAATAAACATCCATTGATTCACACAATACTTTATATATTTCTAAGTTGCATTCCATATGAATAAACCTTGTCCTACAAACATCCTTTCATGTCCAATACTCATTATTGAGTGTAATTCAACATTATTTGTAGCTGCAATGTGTCTCACAATACCTTAATTCCTCTAGTTGATAATTGAATGATAGTACAATTCTTTCCTAATTCACAATTATATAAAATCTAATTACAATTATTTAGTTCTAACTACAACACATATTTTGATGAGAATTCCTCTCACAAAATTCCTTCTAGAATGACATAACAATGCCAAGGTTTCATTAAAGCATGTAGAGTAATTATGACAAGATCCCAACCTACTTGTTTGAACAATAATTGCGTTAGGGTTTCATTTTGTGCATGCAATGTAATTAAATCAACATTCAAAACCACGCGTGACACACAATAACCATGGTAAGCGTCTTCATGGGTGTTGGCCCTCGACCAAATTTTGCAGAAACTTTGGTCAGCTTTGGCCCACTTTTCGACTTCGACATGTTGGTCGAAGTAGGAGCACCCAGCTAGAGCTCAGATCGTGGATCTGACATATTTTGAGAGTTATGTGGATTCAGTAAGGGGTCCTCTAGGTTTTGTAACGGGTTTATGGGATGTCGGCCCATGGGTTTTTCCCATGTTTAGGCCTTATTGTAAGGGTTTGTACAGTATAAATAAAGAGGAACATAGTGTAGAAGAAGTAGTTATGTGTGAAAGAGTAGCTCTATGCGCAGAGGAATGTATATGGTCGAGGCTTTGTGCTTGATTGTGATTTTGTAGACTGTGCTCAGGGCATGTGATGCTCAGTGTGGAGCAGGTGCTAAGTTTTGTGATAAGAAGATTGTGGCTCTGTGCATTTGACCTATTTTTGGAAGGTAAAGAAGGAGGATCTAATGCTTAGTGTGCAGATCTCCTGTCTTGTGCAAAGTTTGAATCTGTGTCTTAGTGCACAGGAGTGACTGGATGTAATATTTTGGTGAATAATAAAGAGGCATATTAATTGCGTCATTTAACATTAATGTAATTTGCATTATTTTTTATTCCTAGGTGTCATATATGTGTTTTAATTATGTTGTATTAGCATATTAATTGAGTCATTTAACATCCTATTTGTCTCGTCGATGTCCTTGTTGCATCCTAATAGAAAATTAGTTGTGTCCTTATAGTATCAGGTGTCTCATTAACAATTTTCATTATATTATAAGTATTTATATGGATATTGTTGGGACCACACATTGTACCTTTTTGCTCATACTTTTTGCCATTGTTATACCCTTCATCACCTATATTTAGACTCATATTATCACTTCATCTGATCACCCCAAGGTATACAACGTCCTTTCTCATCACTATATGTTT
>ML777548.1:873203-894850 GCA_009831015.1 Picea engelmannii
TTCTTTACTACAACACTAAGTGCTTTTGGAATTGAGCATATATAGTGCGCAGCTACCTTTGAAACAAAAGACTTCCCTGGGTTGATAATTTATGTTTCACTTGGTTGTTTGAAATTAATTAAGCAATTATAGTGACCAACAGATATAACCATCTATGTTTACCTACAATGCCAAAAGGAGGTCATTCTCCAAATCCACTCGCACACATATTTTTTCACTTAAGGGTGGATTTTTCAAAACATTGGATTGAGTGATTATGGATAGCATGCTCATGTGGATCTTGGAAAAACAAACTTGCAAGAGCTTACGAAACAAAATTCTTCTACTTAGTTTGAATTTCATGCCTCTTGACCAAATTATCAATGTGTCCTTGGATGGGTTTAGGAAGAAAGTTGCAAATTGATATAAAACTATAATTGGGGTTCAAAAAGAGGAATCATCAATTTCATTGGAATATGGACATCATATTACAGTTAGGGGAACCCCTCTCCTATGATTCCATTTCCCAAAATATGCTTATTTGATGATCTCTAGAACTAGGGTTTTTCTCAGTAAGGAACAATACAATTTTTGCACTAGGGGAAATTTTGAAAAATACTAGATCAGGTGATTATGGGTAGCCTTCTCACACGGGACTAGGAAAAGAACACTTGTAGGAGCTTAAGGAACTCAATTATGCTTCTTGTTTTTTATTTTATCCTCATGGAGCAAATTCTCATTGTGTCCCTGAATGCCTTTGGGAAGCGAGTTGAAAGTTTCCATAAAAATCTAACCGAGAATTGGATCGAAGAATAGTTGATTGTGTTGGAATCCTGCCACTATATTAAATCTAGGGGGACTTCTCTATTGTGATTCCATTTCCCATAAACTATTTTATTTGATGATCTCCATAACTAGGGTTTTTTTCAGTAGGGAACAATGCAATTTTTGCACAAAGGGGTTGATTTTGCAAAACATTGGCTCAAGAGATCGTGGGTAGTGTGCTTATTGTTGTTCATTTTATGACCCCATACAAAATTCTCAACGTGTACCTAAATGGATTCCATAAGTGAGTTCCAACTCGCCATAAAACTTTAACTAGGGATCATATTGGAGAACTATAAAATATGTTGGAATCATGGCACTGGGTTACAACTAGGGGCACCCCTCTCCTATGATTCTATTTCCCAAAAAATGTTTTATTTGATGATATATGAAACCGAGGTTTTTCTCAGTAAGGGATAATGGAATTTTTTCACTAGGGGTCGATTTTGAAAAACACTGGCTAAAGAAATTGTGGGTGGTGTTCTCATGTGGGCCTTGGAAAACAAACTTTCATAACATTATATAATTTAATTATACTGTTTGGTTTCAATTTTATGCCCTTGGACCAAATTTGAAATGTGTCCTTGAATGAATTTAGGAAGTAAGTTGAAACTAATCATAAAAATCTAACCAGGGCCTAGATCAAGCAATTGTTGATTGGTTGGACCTATGACATCATATTACATATAGGGGAACCCCTCTACTGTGATTCCATTGCTTATAAAATTCTTTGTTCTATGAATTATAGAACTATGGTTTTTCTCAGTAAGGTGTTAGAACTAAGAGTTACCATTAGACTGATATAAGGATAATCCCAGTACCCATCAGAATATGAATAAAAAAATCAAATTTATACTTGGTGCGTCAGCGAAAAAGAACAATAAAGAGGGTAGTAGATTGTATACAGAGGAATTCCATTGGGAATGGAGTCATAACATTCTACAGATAAAAGGCAATCGATCTTCCTACCAAAAAAATACTTATGTGATGATAGATGGAGCTATAGAGAAAATAACAAAGAGAAAAACATTCATCAAGCAGGGATCCTCTCTGCAAAAATGAATTAAAATAATACTTGAACATAAATCATGAAAGGAGGCAATCATTGCAAATCCTTTGCAGATCATGAATTTCCTACCCATGGAAAACCATTAGTCCTTAATTCTTAGAATTTCATTCAAGCAAGATGATAATAGAAAGAGATGAAAACAAAGTAGTTTACAAATCTAGTAACACAAATTTCATGAATCTCTAATGACAAAAATCTCTAATGACAAAAATGTTCTTTTAACATGCATTCCCTTAGGCTTACACTGATAAAAAACACATGTTTTCTATCCCTCAAGATTTCTCTCTCCTAAATCCCCTCTCGGGTCCCAAGACTGAACCCAAATCAATTACAAAATGCTTGCTTAAATAATAAAAATAATAACTATCTCCTCGTTCGCTGGTAAGAAAAACAATTAAAATAAAACTGAAACTAGAATTGGTTGCAATAATCTCGGGTTGTTGAAAGCTGGTGGATTTGCTGGCTAGAGATAACTATTTACAACTGTCCAACTCTTGCTTCCACTTGTCTTTCCTCTGGTTAAGTGTCTTTGAGATAATTCTTTCCCACTAATTCTATTTAAAAATCAGGGATGTTCTACCACATAATCTGGAGATGTGCTTCCAAGTGTCCACTGTTGGTTTTAATGTTCAAGATATGTTCCTAGAAAATACTACAACTATTGATTAGTTTTTTCCACCTCGCAATAGTTGTCTCCAATCCTTGAATCACTGAATACAGTTGTCAAATATTTTGGATTTGGAATGATGATATTGAACATGTCAAAGGTTGAAGATCATAAAAACCAAGTACCCTTTATGCATGGATATGCTCAATCTGATCTTTAGGAATCTGGAGTTTGTTCTTCAACTTCATCTAAGGGATGAAGAGTAATCTTTGACACCAAATATCTGATTTCCATTTGTCACCAAAATCACAATATTCAATGGACATCTCAAGAATAGCTCGACTTTGATCGTATGCTTTTCGAGTTTCATTGCTCAGAATAGAATGATAGAGTTCAGTAATAATTTTCTTGGAAAATGTTTCAAATCATTAAAATACCTAAAATAGGACATTTGTATCCTGCAAATAGTTATTTTCTAATCTAGATGGCACAAACAATAGAGCTACCAAAACTCCCATGCGTACCCAAATTGGTCCTTATCTGATTTATACACACAAGACAAGTTTATGACTGGGCATAGTTTATCAATAGAAGATGAGCTGACAACTTCCTTAAATAACGAATTTAGAAAACTCTACTTACCAACACCTCTTACGACATTAATTTAACACCTTTGGAACCCTTTGTGACAATGACCTTGTAGACGTTTATCTTGGCATCTCTGTCTCTGTTTTTGCAAAATCTGCAATTCGAACTTGGTGAATCTTCATGACTATCTCCCTTAACATTTTTCACATTGAGGGTTTGAACTTGGGCTTATTTCAAACACACACCTCCAATGTAAATTTGGCCATGAAATTATATTGGCATTTGATAACCAACTCCATTACTTGGATTCTTGCCAGCAATTCCTGCACCTGTAGAAACACTTCCCTTTGGCGCTCCTTTCATCATTGTTATGAGGATCTCACCTCATTGGTTAGCCACCGAACGGATCTCACCTCTGTCTTTACTCATCAACTGGGCACACAGAGGTTTCAAATGGGCACTTGGCATATGATCAAACCTTTGAAAATTCACTAACAATGCAAAATATTTAGCATCTCAACATTTGTTTGGCACTTGGCATTTAAAACTGCTTCTTCATTGAATGGATCTTAGAATAATCAATACCCACCAACAACCCTCACTAATAAAAATTTGAACACATAAAATTTTAGGCGTGTATGCTATTTTATTTTTATTTTTATGTTCTATGGGGTTTTATCCCACAGGCATTGTGGAAAGAGAAGTTGCAATACTTTATAAAGGAACAAGTTTGATTAACACCTTGATGCGTAGCACACAAGTGTGGCCCATGTGGCTCCTCCCTTCGATGGCTTGGAACTGGTCTTTGGTGTTCACTTGTGATGTGTTGTGTTGAGTTAGATTGCTGGCCCTCGACCAAGTTTTGAGGAAACATTGGTCTGGTTTGACCACTTTGGACTTCGATAGGCTGGTCGAAGATGGAGCATCCAGGTGGAGCTGAGATCACATGATCTCACTTGTTTAGTGGACCCAACATGGGGTTTTTAGGGTTTTGTAACGGGTTATGGGATGTCAGCCCATGGCTTTACCCATGATTAGGAATTTTTGTAAAAGTATAAATATGTAAAGATTGTAAGGTAGAAGGAGAGTTAAGTAAGAGTAGTATCTATCTAAGTGCAAGAGGCAAGTAGTTTTGAGTTTCTTTGTGAAATATACCGTGTATGTAAGGCTCTATGCCTCATAGAGGAGTTGGCTCTGTGCCTTGACCTGATTTTGGGAAGGTGGATATGGTGCGTAGTACATAGATCACTTTTCTGATGTGAATCTTGGCTCTATGGCTTAGTGCACAAGAGCAGAGGAATGTAAGAGGTTGAAGCCTAATAAAGAAGAAGAAGCAGTTGGTGGACGTAGCCCCACACTAGGATGAACCATGTATATCATGTGTTGATGGTTTTCTTTGCGATATGATACTTAAGATGTAGATCTACTTAGTGCATTGATGATTATGAAAGATAGATAGATCTATGAATACTTAGTGATTTTTCTATGGTGAATGTGTTAGATCTAAATTCTGATGCTAAGTGCGATATATATTTTGTCATTGTTACTGCATTGATCTGTACTTAGGGTTTCATCTGCAATGTGGATAAACTAATGTGTGTTGTTCCTAAGTACTCTGCGAAGTGTTATAATCACAGATCTGTGTCCCATCTTGGTTACATACACTTGAGTCCTATAACCCTTCTGCCTCTACCTCGGGTGAGACTTCGCCTCCTTCGCAGGTGTTGCTGAAAGAGTCGGTAGTTAGGGTTTTGATGGTGTGTTGTTGAAGTGTTGAAACCTGGGTCTGCCCCTGTGCCAACAAATGGTTTCGTTGTCGGGACCTGAAACTGTGATTGCTGGGAACCGAAAGAAAAGAGAAGCTTTGTGCGTAGATCTACCGTTGTAGTGCGCAATATTTTATTGGACTTGCGAATCTCTGTGCTAAGAAAGAAACCCGATCTGAAGAAAAAGAGGTAAGATCTTGAAAGAGGTAAAGATTTATGATTTAATAAGAATAATATAAGTGGATTTTTTTTCTTTCAAAAGCATGAATATAGGTATGTTTGATAGATTCTGTCTTAGCTTGAAAACTAGGGTATAGTTAGAAGAAAGAGTTGATCTCAATAATTTTGATAGAAATAGAGAAAAATATGTTATTCCTATGCATAGAAAGAATTTTTGGACTAATAAGTGGATGCATGAACCTAGAAAGAATTTTTGCATATTGTAGGTCCAACACTGTGATCCCAATGCACAATACAAGAGAAGTTGGGGAACATATAAGAGAAAAAGAGGATTGACACTATGTTATAACTGTAGAAGACCGATACATCTTTCTAAGGAATGCCTTGGTGCAAGTCCTATTTGTATTTGTTGTAAAGTTGTTGGTCATGAAGTTGACGATTGTCTAAGAATGATTTCTAAAGTAGAACAAATGAACATGAGTCAAGATAATAAGAGCATATTAGATAATCATAAAGAGAAAGAATCAGAGAAATCTTAGACTATGTTAGTAGAGTTAAAATAAGTAATGGATGATCACAAAGATGTTAGTTTATCAAAGATATTGAAGGAAAAACAATGCATAAATACAAGAATAGGAGACTTCAACATAGATTGTGTCTTGGATGAAGAGACACCAATGAATATTATGACAGAAAGCACTTGGGAAATTTTGGGAAATCCTACTATGGTACCTTCATTGGGAAGGATAGGCTTGTTTAAAGGAAATATGGAAACCCTATGTGGAAGAGTTACTCATGTACCTATTGTCATCCATGGAACATCGACAAAAGAGGAATTTGAAGTTATTAGGTTTGTTGAGAACAACACCCCTTTTCCACTTTTGTTAAGAACTACTTGGATCGAGAAGGATCAGAACAAAAGGAAAGTAGAGGAAGAAGCTATAGAAAATAAAAATAAAGTACTAAGAGATTCCATAGCTAGAAGAATAGATCGATTGATAGAAGAACGAGAAGTTGATTTGAAGCAACAGAAGGAAAGATAATTATTTGTTGAAGTTGAAAGAGAGAAAGAATGTTTGAAGGACCTATCCATGCAATAAACAAACATACCCACCCTGGATTTAATTAGAAAAGAGGTATAACCTTTGAACCCCTCGAGAGCACATCAACAGTGAAACGATACTACACTAAGAGAAGATAAGAATAAGAATGGAAAGAGGAATTCACTGACTCAGATCATAGGAAAGAAGGCAAGGAAGATCAGTAAGAAGAAAGCCAAGTTAGAAAATTTACATGAACTGATAGAGAAGACTTCGCAGGAGGTAGGCTTGGAGGCTCTGAACCTCGCCGGAACAACAGAACCACACAGAATGGGACTTCACCCCGACAAAGATATATGACCATTGGAGGCACCCCGACTGTTGGAACGATGCTCTGAATGGCTAGGAAACACATTTATGGGCAACTAGACCGCGTTTGGTACGTTGAGACTGCGCCATAATGGAAAAATTTTCATTGATTGAGGCATTCTTTTCCCTTGGAGGAATCTGTTACGACACTTTCTTATTTAACCCGTTGGACTTTGCGCTGGGACCACTTTTTGCTACCCATGATTATTTGAGATAACAGAGAAGTGATTGTGTGTGTTGAGTTGTGCTATCAGACCTTGCCATCTGTTGTGTACCCCACTATTCAATCATCTACCTCGACCTATTTGTTAACAGTGAGAATGTCGGTCGAGCGCACCGAGCTAGAGAAATCCGTTGAAGAAGTTCTGAATAAGTTTATGGCTGATAAAGCTATGTTTGAAGGAATACATGCATCATCGACCAGGGGACTACAGGCATCCCCCTCGACTCGACGACGTTTGGGCCGTACTAGCTCCGCTACCAAGAAGCAAAGTAAGCATTATGATGAGATGGATAACATGAAGTAGACCCCGTCGATATTGCCTGATTATATCCTACCTTTGGCTGGAGCGGTTAACTATGATAGCATTCCATGGGACTTTGAGTACATATTGATCACCGCGTATATCCCGAAGGGTATACACATCGTTGGAAGTCAGTTGGGATAGGTCCCATCTTTGAAGAATAGTGATTTCAAACTTGGATACATAAATAACTACGCGATGCTCGCGCCCCATAGATATTTGATGAAGATGACTTGGAAGAAGCCTCACATCGTCTCCCAGCCTTGGATAAAGAAGATTGTGTAGTCCATGATACTTAACATGATGAAGATCCCTCACTTTGGCTGACATCAAGAGGTTAAAGATTGTGTTAAAATCCTCTTGTCGTGCTATCATGGAGGATACCTGTGGCTCGACAGGTGCATTACTGTGGATCCAACGCCGATCCACTTGATCACAGGAATGAGCATGTAGGGACTCGACCCTCATCAGTTCTACCCAGGGAAGACCGCAGATCACTCCCTGTCATAATGCACTAAGGAGGTATACGATGAATTTGAGAAGGGAAAGTGAGGCTACAAGGTAGCCTCCATCCAAGATGGCACAATGCGCATAGCTTGTCATCTCATAGCTAAAAAGATCACTAGAAAGAACCACCCCATGTAGGTCATTGGGTTCGTGGTGGAACTCACAGGGAAATGCGTGGAGGGGATGAAAATGAATTGGGTGAGCTACATCGTCAACGAGCTTGAGAAAGACTGTCGCAAAGAGAAAGATCAAGGATATGAGTTCCATTTTAGCTGGTTTCTTGTGTTGATCAAATTTGTCCCTTGGAAATGCTGTAAGGAGCTAACTTCCTAGATATTGAACCTTTGGAGCCATTGGCCGCGAAGTTCTCAACCCTATGGTACACGAATGACATGTCAAAGAAGTGGCAGTCGATCACAGTTTTCCATGCCTACTATTAGCAACTGAAGGTTGCGATAGAATCATTTTCACGCATGAGTCCATGCACCTTGCATGAGTACATACCATTAGCTAAGTTCCACACAAACCCACACTTTATTTATATCACTACGTGCAAGGATGAGAGCAAGGAAGAATTACAGTCCTACTATAAGCTAACAAACAAAGATATAGAACAGATCACAAAGGAGTGGCTGACAAAGTTCCTTGTACCAGTCGATGCTATAGAACTCTTTGACCCTGACATCATAGGAAGCCCCTTGGTCACCCAGTTCAAGCATATAAGACATACAAGTGTGAAGAAGATGAATAAAGAGGAAGTTCATAACATAGGGACTGATGAGGAGGAAAACACGTCAGAAGAAAGTAGACATGACTTGCCGGCTGGAGGAGGAGGAGATGAAGTAAATAAAGAAGGAGGAGGGGAAGAAGGAGAAAATTAAGGAGAAGGAAAAGCTACACCATCGAAGGATCCCCCTACTGAGGCAGAAAAATTGAAGAAGAGGAAGGTTTCTCCATAGAAACCTTCAACAAGAAAGAAGACCCATGCCAGTAAGCCCCAACTAGAGGATTCACTCACAGAAGATGATATCAACTTGGTCTGCGGAGTGATGGAGGATGTGTTTGAAGATCTCTTGCAGAGATACGAAACGAAGTAAGAAGAGCTGTATGCAAGAGTTGAGAGGGAACTGAAGGAAATACAACGAGCTATTCAAGTTAGCCGCACAGTACCTACTGTTCCCTCCTCGTCGAAAATTGCAGAGTTGGGGGATGAGTCAGCCCAACTTCGAAGACTTGTAGATGCAACAGAGGCTTGAATTCAGCAAGTCCAAGAGGAGAAGTAGAAGGTTATAGAATCCATGAAGAAAGAAAGAGAAGATATCTTGGAGAAACTATGAGTTGTGCGTTACTGTGAAATTTCTTATGAGAACGAGAGGGATGAGTTCTGGGCGATGATCGAGGGAGACAAAGAGAAGATAAGAAAGGCAAAGGACCAACTACTCACAGAGAAGAATGTAGTCAAAGAAGTGGTGATAAAATCACTTCACTCTGTGCCAGGCGTGGCATAGGAGGAACATGAGGAAGTTGAGGTTCAAGTGACAAAGCTCGCTGAGGCCATCCAGCAGCTTCAAGCAAGGGTAATGGAGTTGGATCTTCAAGGAGTACCAAACACTCCACAGGAAATATGCGATCAGACATAGGAATCCTCTAAGAGAATAGTGGAAAGGATCAGAGTCCTCACATTAGAATGCAAGCAACTAAGCGACATAAGCACACAGACCTACGAATGCCTCATGGAAGATCCATAGCTTAGGAAGTTGGAAGCGCAGCTACAGGAGGTGCAACAGTAGGCACTGATAGTTCAAGAACAAATGAAGTCACTCACTGTAGTGGAGAGAATGAAGAGATCAAAAGAACAATGCGTGGCCCATAAACAGATTACTACTATCCAGGGAAAAGTCACGGAGGTCACACAGAGGCTACAACCAGTGCATGAGGAAGCCTACGCGGTGTTTGAAGAAATCGAAGGACAGGGTTCACAACTGGACCAAGTGGTTGCAACAGTGGAGAAACACTTGGAAGGGCCTTTTACAAAGAAATTCAACCAGGAATTTGCTGAGCAAGAATCTCAAGCGAAGCGACAAGTAGAGGCATCTCGAGCTAAGATCGAGGCCTTCGAAGCAGCGTTGCCTAGATATGAGTGACTTGGGACGAGTCACAGGTGAGTGTTGGGGGCCTGTTGGACCTCGACCAAATTTTGAGGAAACATTGGTTGGGTTTGACCACTTTGTTTTTGATAGGCTAGTCAAAGATGGAGTGCCCAGGTGGAGCTAAGATCGTGGTATCTCACTTATTTTGTGGACCCAACATGGGGTTTTTAGGGTTTTGCAATGGGTTATGGGATCTCAAAACATGGGTTTACCCATGATTAGGCCTTTTTGTAAAAGTATAAATATGTAAAGATTGTAAGGTAGAAGGAGAGCTAAGTAAGAGTAGTATCTAGCTGAGTGAAAGAGGAAAGTAGGTCTAAGTTGCTTTGGGCAACATACCGTGTATGTAAGGCTCTGTGCCTTATAGAGGAGTTGGCTCTGCTCCTTGAACTGATTTTGGGAAGGTGGATGTGGTGTGCAATACGAAGATCACATGTCTGATGCGAAGCTTGGATTTGTGGCTTAGTGCACACGAGTAGAGGAATGTAAGAGATTGAAGCCTAATAAAGAAGAAGAAGTAGTTGGTAGATGTAGCCCCACACTGGGGTGAACCACGTATATCATGTGTTGATGGTTTCCTTTATGCTATGATACTTATGCTGTAGATCTTCTGAGTGCATTGATTATTATGAATGATATATAGATCTATGAATGCTTAGTGCTTTGTCTATGGTGAATGTGTTAGATATAACTTCTGATGCTAAGTGTGATATATATTTTGTCATTGTTACTGCGTCGATCTGTACTTAGTGTTTGATATGCGATGTGGATAAAGATAATAAAATAATGTGTGTTGTTCCTAAGTACTCTGCGAAGTGTTATAATCACATATCCATGTCCTAGCTTGGTTACAAACACTTGAGTCCTATAACCCCTTCTACCTCTACCTCGGGTGAGACTTTGCCTGCTTAGCAGGTGTTGCCAAAAGGGCTGGTAGTTAGGGTTTTGTTGGTGCGCTGTTGAAGTGTTGAACCCTGGGCCTATCCCTATGCCAACATAGATCATGGACTTAAGAGATGGTTGGATATTGCGCCTTGGTCCCACTAGGTTTTTTTAAAAACTTCCAATAACCCCGCAAGAGACCCAAGAGCCAAAATTGGCTTTAAAAACCAATTTTTCATTTGCCAAACTTTGTAGATTTTTTTCCCTACATGCCAAATTTTTGTCATTGATGAAACTAGCATTGATGTGGAAGATTTCGCAGTGTCATGGCATTTTTTTAAGTATATAGAGAGGTAGTGGGGGGCCTGGAGGGTCGATAGTGATAATAGTGGAGACCACTCAATGTAAGGTGGACTAGATCCATTCTATTATTAAATAAGGCCCACTATGGTAGTTAAATATAATAAATGGGTAGTTAGATATAATAAATGTAAGAGGAATTCTTAGAAGGTTATGCTTATAGATGATTCCTCCTCTAGAATGTTCTTAGGTGATGGTAGCACTATATAAAGGGGTTCAAGCAATTTAATGAGATATGAAGATAATTTTTGTATTTGGAGCAGTATCTCAATAGGAGGAAACCCCCTCGAAGAGGCAAGTGAACAAGAGAGGATCCCTTCCATAATATGATCCATTGTGTGGTGTTTCCCTACCTCAAAGGTTTTCTTATAATAAAAGTGTAGTTCTTATATATTGTTCTCTAAATATTGGTGGTGTTTTTGTATTCAAGTATTTGGTTCTTAACAATTGGTATCAGAGCACTTTCCTTGGCAAGGAGTGTGGGCATTTTTTTTTTCTTTTTTTTTTGCAGATTTTTTTGGAGAATAAAAAGAGGGATGCGATATTCTAGACAATTTCTGTATATTTTAGTACAAAATTTGCTGAAACGGGTTGTATATATGTGTTCAGCTCAGAAAAACACTAAATTTAAGAAAACAAATCGTCAGAAATGGAGTCTAGGAAGTCAATATATCAACATTTTAAAATCTGCAATTTTTCAGGTTTTTTTCCGCAGACGACAGAATGAGTTTTTGATTTTTGTAGCAGCTGGAGGCCAACTTTGCTAAAAAAAATTACATATATGAATTCCTCTTTCAAAAATAGTTGATTTAAAAAAAAAATGCACCCAAAATAGAGCTCCAAAGTGAAGATATCGTTGATTTAAAAGCAATCATTTTTGGGTTTTTTTTGTGATGTCAACAAGATTGCAGAGTTCATAACTTTGACCAAGGTGTTCATAATGCTACCAAATAAATTCCATTGGATATATTATTTTAATATTTTTTTTATACATTATATGTGGTGTTTCCAATGGATATGCACTCTCAACTCATGGAAATTCTACGAAAGGTTGAAGCCCTCAAAGTCGATATGCATGACCACTTGCAAGGCATCAAGGCTAGTCTACACGACCACACAGATAATTATCACAATATTCAACAATCATTGGATCTACTACAAGAGGGATATCTTATGGCAGACATAAGGGATGAATGTAATCAATAATTATATGCTTGGTATGATTTTGAGGTCGATTATGATGCTTGGTATATGGATAGTTCTCATTTTTGGAATGACAACCACTTTCATATTTTATTTAATGACTCTACTCCACCTTTTGTAGAGAACATCAATGTGAAAAATCAGGAGCTAGTTATGATTACTACTGTCCATCTTGCATATTCTACAGTGGTATTATTCCTTGCAGATTTAGCTATGACCCTTTCCCATTATGTGGATGAATCTTCTTATTTAGATCCACATGATCGATGTCAGTCTTTGGAGCATCATTTTCAGTTGGTTATTGGGTTTCGATACCTTCTGCATGGATTTCACATGAGAACTCAGACATGTGACCCTAGTTTACAATTGTGGTTGGATTACTTCAACATGGTGGCTTTCATTTATACATGGGACCCTGGTTCTCTAGTATATTTCAACACTATGGTCCACACTTATCCATGGGACCCTGGTATATGGTTGTACACCCTCATACAAAGTATTCATGACAACACTTTCATAAGGGGGATGTAATGTTAGGTATCTAGAGAGGTCGTGGTGGGCCTGGAGGGCCTATAGTGATAATAGTGGAGCCTACTCAATGTAAGGTGGACTAGATCCACTGTATTATTAAATAATTCCCACTATGAAAGTTATATATAATAAATGTAAGAGGACTTCTTAGAAGGTTCTTCTTCTAAATGATTCCTCCTCTAGAATGTTCTTAGGTGATGGTAGCATTATATATATTGGTTCAAGCAATGTAATGGGATATGAAGATAAGTTTTGTATTTGGAGCGGTGGCTCAATAGGAGGAATCCCCCTTGAAGAGGAAAGTGAACATGAGAGGATCCCTTCCATAATAGGATCCATTGTATGGTGTTTCCCTACCTCATGGGGTTTCTCATAAGAAAAGTGTGGTTCTTGTATATTGTTCTCTGAATATTGGTGGTGTTTTTGTATTCAAGTCTTTGGTTCTTAACACATTTTCGCAGTGAAAGGACCAAATTTGATAATACAATATTTTGTGCTAACATAGGCTCCATGGGGGATGGCATGATCCCTGGGAGCTACCAAGAACAAGAAGACCTATGTCTAATCCTGAGAGCATCTCTGCTCCTTATTAAAAACTAAAACACTGTCATACTAAAAAGAATATTGCAAACAAACTCAACTAAAAAATACATGCTCATGGTGTGATCTTATTTATATACATAACCCTACTCTAATCTAGTAAACAACTTTGATTAAGTGTAGGAAAATTTCCAGTTCAACCATTCAAGAAATTGGTTAACTAACTGAAATAGACTTCCATATTTAAGAACAAATGAAATGAGAAGAATTGAAAAATATAGGAGCAAACATGCCTGAAGATCATACTTACAAGTCCTAAATTTTGTCTTTAAAAATTCAAAGAAAAAAGGCTTTCTACTCCATTTCAAGTCCATGAAAATAACCACTGGATGTTGGAAAAAGCAACTAGATTCTTTCCATCCAAGAAAACAATAGTCTATTGTTGATTGCAGAATATCAATAATAGCTTCACCAATTTCTGAAGATTGTTGATTCACATCTGCTAGGAAAAAGTACAATAATGGTTGATTTTGTAAGCTCTTTTCAATCTTATTTGCTGCAACTGGCATTAGTTCAACATCTCCCCTTTTACTTCCTTCCCATGAATTTGATACATAGCTATCATAAATAGGTTTATTGTTGAATATTTCATTATGTACTGATGTAAAAATATGCTCCCTATTAGATCCATGACTATTCAAGAATGAATCTGAATTTTGACTACTATTATGAAGCTCTTTAGCTAATTTTGAAACAATTGTTTCTTCATAATCTATTTTGTATCCTTCATCTAAATTTGAAACAACAAGTTCACTAGGGGGAAAATCTAATGCATCTATAGCCATGTAATCATCAATACTATCACCAACTACATCTCAAAAACCTTCTTCTTGGGAAGCAGAAATAGAAAGAGTTCCATGTATGAATGATTTCTCGTCCACATATTCATTAGTATAATCTCTTCCATCCTCACTACTAGAAAAATTGATATGTTGGATATCTGAATGAAATTCCTCACAACAATGTTCAAAAAAAATTTCTTTGGAAAAATACCTTTTACAATGCTTATTGAATGCAACATGGAAATCTCTCAAGGAAAATATACTGGAAGCAGGAAGAGAAAAGTACCATTCTCGTTCATCACCTTTTAAAGAGTATATGAATATTTTCATCAACACATCTTCATGATGCATGTCTATATGATCCATCCATTGATGAAAAGTAATGAGATGTTGATCAAGATTGTCCCCCTTGTCTTCTTTGAAAGTAGGAAGGTAATCCATCCATTTTGACTAAGGAGGCACTAGATTTGGAAAACTAGGGACAACTGAAAATTGAGAGGTGAAAACCTCCATGCCAAGATAGCCTCCATTTCCTTTGTCATGCTGAATCAGTGAAGTCCCCAATGGATTCTTCCTTCATGGAGTGGAGTCACAAGGTGAATGATGCAATATGAATTTATGCGACCAATGCTTGTTCACCATCAAGTGTTGGTTATGATTATTGTAATTCTCCCAGGGAAGATATCTTCGTGTCTTCGCTCCCTGGAAGCGACACCAAAAATGTTATCACTAGGAGTTACCCTTATATTGATATAAGGATAAGCTTAGTACTCATCAACATATGAATAATAAAATAAAATTTATACTTGGTGGGTCAGTAAGAAAGAACAAGAAAGAGGGTAGTAGGATGTTTGCAGAGGCATTCCATTGGGTATGGAGTCATAACATTCTGTAGATCAAAGGAAATCAATTTTCCTAACAAACAATGACTTATGTGATGATAGATTGAGGTATAGGGAAGACAACAAAGAAAAGAACATTCATCAAGCAAGAATCCTCTCTACAAAAATGAATTAAAATAATACTTGAACATAAATCATGAAAGGAGACAATCTCTTCAAATAGTTTGTAGCTCATGAATTTCCTACCCATAGGAATCCATTAATCCTTAATGCTTACAATTTCATTCAAGAAATATGATAACAAAAAGAGATGAAAACAAAACAATTTACAAATCTGGTAACACAACTCTCTTAAATCTCTAATGGCATAAATGTTCATTTTACATGAATGCCCTCATGCTTACATTGATAACACACATATTTTCTATCCCTCAAGCTTTCTCTTCTCCTAAATTCCATCTCGGGTCCCAATATTGAACCCCAATCAATTACAAAATCCTTTCTTAAATAATAACTATCTCCTACTTGTTCGCTGGAAAGAAAACAATTAAAATAAAACTAAAAATAGAATTGGTTGGAATAATCTCAAGTTGTTGAAAGTTGGTGGATTTGCTGGCTGGAGATAACTGTTGTCAAGTGTCCAATTCTTTCTGCCACTTGTCTTTCCTCTGGTTAAGTGTCTTTGAGATAAGTTTTTCCTACTAATTTTGTTCCTAAAAATCAAGGATTCTCTGACACATAATCTGGAGATGTGATGCCAAGTGTCCAGTATTAGTTTTAATGTTCAAGATATGTTTATAGAAAATCTTACAACCGCTGATTAGTTGTTTCCACCTCGAATTATTTTGTTCGCAATCCTTGAATCAATGAATACTATAGTCAAATCGTTTGGATTTGGAATGATGATATTGACCATGTCAAAGTTCGAAGATCATAAAAACAAAATACCCCTTATGCCTGGATATGCTCAATCTGATCTTTAAGAATTTGGAGTTTGTTCTTCAACCTCATCAAAAGGATAAAGAGTAATATTTGACACCAAATATCCAATTTCCATTTGTCACCAACATCACAATATTCAGTGGACATCTCAGGAGTAACTCGACTTTGATCATATGATTTTCAAGTTTCATTGCTGAGAATAGAATGATAGAGTTTAGGCAATAATATTCTTGGAAAATATTTCACATCATTAAAATACCTGAAATAGGATATTTGTATCCTGTAAATAGTTCTTTTCTAATGCACATGGAAAACAAAATAGATCTACCAAAACCCCCATGCATACCCATCTTGGTCCTCATCTTGGGTTTGAACTTGGGCTTATTGCAAACGCTCACTTCCAATGTAAATCTGGATATGAAAGTATATTGGAATTTGATAGCCAACTCCATTACTTGGATTCTTGCTAGCAGGTCGTGCACCTGTAGAAATACTTCCCTTTGGTGCTCCTTTCATCATCAAAACAACTTCTTCTTAATGCTAGCAGGTTAGACATCGAATGTCTCTCACCTCTGTCTTTAATCATCAACTGGGAACACTGAGGTTTCAAATGGGAACTTGGAATATGATCAAACCTTTGCAAATTCACTAACAATGCACAATGTTTAGCATCTCAACATTTTCTTGGCACTTGGCGTTTAAAATGGCTCCTCCATTGCATGGCTCTTAGAAGAAGCAATACTGACCAACAACCCTCGCTAAAAAACATTTGAACACATAAAATTTTGGGCGCGTACATTATATGATTTTTATCTTTATGTTCTGTATGGTTTTATCCCACATGCATTGCGAAAAGTGAAGTCACAATACTTTATAAAGGAACAATTTGATTAACCCCTTGACACTTAGTGCAAAAGTGTGGCTCTTGTGGCTCCTCTCTTCGATGGTTTCACACTGGTATTTTTCATTGGATTGTGATGTGTTGTGTTGATTTAGATCATGGACTTAAGATATAGTTGAATATTGGGACTTGTGCCCACTATTTTTTTGACAAAACTTCTAATAACCCTGCAAGAGACCCAACACCCAAAATTGGCTTAAAAACCATATTTTTATTTGCCAAACATTGTATATTTTTTTCTCAAAACACCAATTTTTTTTCATTGATGAAACTGGCATTGAAGTAGCAGATTTTGCAGCATCATGGCATTTTCACAGCGAAAGGACCAAATTTGATAATATTTTTTTTTTGTGCTAACACAAGGGACAATGCAATTTTTTCACTAGGAGTCGATTTTGAAAACAATGGCTCGAACAATTATGGGTAGTCTTATCACATGGGTCTTGGTAAAAACACTTTAAGGAGATTAAAGAATTCAATTCTACTACTCAGTTTGGATTTTACACCCTTAATGTGTCCCTAAATGACTTCAGAAAGTGAGTTGAAATTCACCATAAGGATCTAACTATGGCTCATATCAAGGAATCATTGATTGCATTGGACTCGTGACATCAAATTACAACTAGGAGCATACCTCTCCTATGATTCCATTGCCTAAAAAATTATTTATTTGACAATCTCCAGAACTATTGTTTTTCTTAGTTGTGTACAATGCAATTTTTTCACTAGGGGTCAATTTTGAAAAACACAGGCTTGGGATATTTTGGGTAGCATTCTCATGTCCTCCTTGGACATACACAATTGTAGGAACTTACAGAAATCAATTAAGATGCTTGGTTTAGATTTTATGTCTATTATTTCTCAAACTGTACCCTAGGAAGAAAAGTCCTAATTTTGGTGGGATATCCTAGAGGCACTGCCGGGAAAGCCACCCACTATCACTTTGGTGGCCTTGTCGCACATTTATTTCTAAGGAATTCTAAGTTATGATATCCTAGGGGGCAATCCCTAAGTCAACCTAAGATAAAATTGTTGGATCAAAGGTTGAGAGGATATACTTATATTGATTACTATCTAACTCACTCATGAAATGAACAAAACTATAAGGCCTCAAGAAACTCCTAGCCCAAGTGTTGAGGGGGATGGATTCTGAACACTCAATAGTAGGGATTAAACCCAATGATGAGACCCAATTAGAATCCTCCCTATTTGGTATGGAATAATACTCTGAGTTAGTGGTATGGAAACCATTCTATGGGATTTAAAAATTGATTGATTACGTTCTTTTCATTCTTTTTATTGATTTATAATTTTATGTTTATATACTACAAAAAATAAGTAATCTAAGGAGTTTGTATAAATATGTGTTGAGGATATCCTATGGAAATGATCAATAAAAATTGTCTAGAGGCTTAGATTCCTGAAAAAGTAATTCGACTAAAACATATTATTCATCCGAGGTTATTCAAGAAACAATAAACTAATTAACAACATAAAGGAACAAAATTATAACAATGGGAGAACCATAAGTAATTCTAAAATATCCGAGATAATAGAAAATAAAGATTAATTGATAAAGAAAATAATTATTCACTGAAAGTTGTTAGAATATTCAAGAANGTGAATCAATATATAGTTATTTCAACAATTTTAACCTTAAAGAACTACATAAACATTAATATTGTCATTCATTATCACATAAACGCATACACATTGCACACAAATTTTTACATGGAAACCCAACTAGGAGAAAACCACATAAACTTTTCTTAAGTAGTTTCAAGATTTTACAAGCACCAACTTGAAGGAAGCACCCACTCATTAAGTTTTCCAGCACCTACTGGAAGGAGATACCAATCCCATTAGAATATATTAAATGATGATACATGATCAAATCAACATTCAAATACAATCTCAAAATCACGTCTTAAATCTGCATACAAATCTACTCAGAACTGTACCTCAAATATGCAAACTTGTAAGATTCACCATGAGCTCAATTTTCCATTTCTGATTTTGAAACTTGGACCTCAGATATTAGGATATTTTCTCTTTATAATTCAATAAGTGGAATTCAATTTTGACCTACCAAGCTTCATATATAACCATTTTATCTTGAGCACTTGTTTGGGACTAGTTTCTAGATTAGTCACAAACCCAAACTTCAAACAAGTATAACTGTTTAGTCCTAATGAATCAGGATCTAACAATTGTTCCCAATATTCTTCAATAACTTCTCTAAAATTCTTCCAATTTTCTCTCCTTAGTTTTTTCCCAAAATAACATTATAGCGAAAATGGAAATATGACCCGTTTTGAAGAAGAAAACCCTAGTTTAAAGAACTTCAACTTCCACTGAGTATAAATCCAAAATTGTAATGAGCAAAGACCTAAAATAAATACCCAATATTCTTCTCTATATATTCTAAAACATATCCAAGTTTCTCTATTTGAATCATTCTAGAAAAAAAATTATATCGAAAATTCCACGATGACCTTCAAAGAAAACCCTAGAACAAATCATCACAAGACTTCATCTTCCCTTGGAATTTCCCCCTTCTTCACTTAATATTCCCTTGTAAATGCACTCCTCTATGATGAAATTCAGTCCCCTTTATTGGCTAGGTCGAATTGGTGTGATTCAAATACCAAATGAGGCTTCTCTTATTTATACGTGTCTTCTCCACATGAGGGGGTGCGACCAAGGGTCACAACTTCTGGGTCGTACCTCTTCCTTAAGGATGGCCAACCTTAGGGTCTTTTTCAATTTATTTTAGTGGATTCTTCTCTTGGATTTAGGGGATTCTTCACTTGGATTTAGGGGATTCTTATATTGTCTTTAGAGGTTTCACTTGGTTTTAGTTGCTTCTTCTCTTGGTTTTAGGGGCTTCTTCACTTGACTTTAGGAGATTCTTCACTTCGGTTTAGGGATTCTTCAAGGCTCCTTCAAGTATCCATTTGTGTACAAATCAAAGTTGGCATGTGGAGAAAACAATAGGTTATATAATCGCATGAGGGCCATGCTTAAAAACTACGCCATAAGTGGACCACTTTGGAGTTATATACGCTTATTTAAAGGCTCCTTCAAGGATCTTCAAGGATTCTTCGAGTGGACACATCATCATCACTTTTAGGGGATTCTGGGCTTTGTTTAAGGGATTATTCTAAGGTTAAAATCAATTACAACCAATTTTCCAACAATATCCCCCTTTGGCATTGATGGAAATTCAATAAAACAACCATGCTCCCCCTGTCTTCGTGCTTTGATCCCAATGAATGTTCTATACTCTTGTCTTCATCCTGACTCCCCCTATATTCATGCTTCTAGTTTTAATATTTTTCTCTCCCCCTTTTACATTAATGGAAGATGGTAAATCCCTCTGATATTATTCCCCTTTTTGTTCTTGCAAAAGATGATGTAAATCAATTTGGAGCAGAAATTACTCCTAGTTTTTGTCGAAGATGCTCAAAGGTATCCCTAGGAAGAGGCTTTGTGAAGATGTTTTCAATTTGTTCTTTTGTCCCAATGTACTCCAACTTGATATTGTTTTTTGTAACTTGTTCCCGCAGAAAGTGCAACTTAATAGGAATATGCTTGGTCTTGGAATGAATCATTGGATTCTTGGAGATATTTATAACAATGGTGTTGTCATGGAGTATTGGAATATGCTCATCATATCTCACATGTATTTCTTGCAGGGTTTGCTTCATCTAGAGAATTTGAGTACAACATGATGCTACTGTGATATATTCTACTTCTAATGTGGATAAGGATACTGAATATTTTTTCTTTCCCAACCATGACACTAAGCAGTAACCTAAGTAGAAATATTCTCCACTTGTACTTATTCTATCATCATTACTTCCTACCCAATCTTCATCCATGTAGGTAACCAGAGTTAACTCATTTCCTTTTGGATACCATAGCCCAAAATCTATTGTTCCTTTAAGATATCTGAAGATCCTTTTCACTAATAGAACATAGGTTTCCTTTTGTGCCACTTGAAATCTTGCGACCTTTCCAACTGTTTGCATTGTATCTGGAATTGAATCTTCCACGTAGATTAGACTACTGATCATTGATTTGTAGAGTATTTTATCCACTTCTTTAGATTCATCATCTTTTCTCAACTTGCAACCGATAACCATAAGAGTACTCACAGGTTTACAGTCTTCCATTTTGAACTTCTTTAAGTTTTTCTTTATGTACCTAGTTTGGGAAATGAAAATGCCTTAATCTATATGAGATGTTTGGAGTACGAAGAAGAAAGTCAACTCCGCAAGTAGGGGCATTTCAAATTCATTTTTAATATCCTTTGTGTTGGATCACGTTGTCATTGATGTCAATGGTTTGATTGATTGATGTCAAGTGATTGATTGATGTCAAAGGATTGATTGACTGATGATTTATGTAATATAATATGTATTGTCCTTGATGAGAAGGCATAGATGAAGATGGATCAATGATTTTTCATTGATACATGATGAAGATGGATCGATGTGGCTCCATTGGTATATGATGCATTGTTGGAAAAATGTATAGATGACTCATTATTGTCTTATCATGATTGATAAGGTGCACAAATGGATGAACTCCAAAGTGGTCCCCTTATGGTTAAATCCCTCATGGGAAGATGCTTTATAGATTGAGTTATCCTAGAAGAAAGGTTGAAGGACCCATGCTTGTATGAGGAATAACGAGATGAATATCAGGGAAATTGTTGGTGAAACTATCCTAGATGGATAGTGCTTGTCATGCCATTTCTGGTGGTATGTGGAATGTCACATAACTCCTCCTGGTTTGAGAGTTATGGACTTACGAAGATGAAGGACCCTCACATGAAGGATTGAAGCCCCAAAAGTCAAAGAAGTCAAAGTGACCTAAAAGAAGAAATGATAAAATAAGGTAACAAAATCAAGAAGGAATATTTATGGAAAGTGGTTAACCCTAAAAATAAGGAAAATAGGTTAAGTGACCTAGAAATGGGTTAATATTATTTA
>ML777548.1:929463-950224 GCA_009831015.1 Picea engelmannii
ATATGCAGAACATAAATAAAATGCTAGAAATGGCAGAATAACAGTAAAATATCCAGCATAATCTTCACAATACACAGAAATGATATACGAAATAGAAATAGAAAAGCACTTTGATTCAGAAAGCAATGTTCACAGGCCTCTTCAAGGGGGAAATCTCCAGTCGAGAAGAGCTCTGTTATAATAATCTCCAAGCTAGGGTTCACATACCCTCGCCCCTTATTTATACTAAATATGTCTATTAAGAGAAGCATCTAGAGGAAGATCCTTCTAGAAGCAGAAGCTTCTATTAGGTCTTCTTACATCCACCTTATTCTATTTTATTGAAAGGCCTTATTAATATTGACCTTTATTACATCCAAATACATTGATCTACCTATGTGCGGGTTAGGACCTTAACACTATCGCATCCTATCTTTCCCTATTGCACAAGTAGGAACGCATCTCGAACATCATCCCACTGTGGGGGTAAGCTATTGTGTGCTAGATTTCCCTCATGCACAAGTAGGAGTGCATCTCGAACAACATCATCCCACCGTGGGGAAAAGCTAGTGCGTGCTAGTTTTCCCTCTTGCACAAGTAGGAACACATCTCGATCAACATCATCCTACTGTGGAGGAAAACTAGTGCGTTCTATATTTCCTTCTTGCACAAGGAAGAGCGCATCTCAAAAAACATCATCCCACCCTGGGGGAAAGCTAGTGCGTTGTAGCTTTCCCTCTTACACAAGTAGGAGTGCATCTCAAACAACATCATCCCATCGTTGGAAAAAGCTAGCATGTGATAGATTTCCCTACATGCTAGCTTTCCCTCTTGCACAAGAAGGCGCTCATCTCAGACAACATCATCCCACAGTGGGGGAAAGCTAGCACGTGCTTTCTTTCCTTCTTGCACAAGCACGAGCTCATATCGAACAACATAATCCCACCATTGGGGAAAGCTAGCATGTGCTAGCTTTACCCTTTGCTTAAGAATGAGCTCATCTCAGACAATATCATCCCATCATGGGGGAAAGCTAGCACATGCTAGATTTCCCACTTGCACAAGCACGAGATCATCTCAGACAAACATCATCCCACCATGGGGGAAATCTAGCGTGTGCTAGATTTTCCTTTTGCACAAGCATAAGCTCATCTCAGACAAAATCATCCCACCACGGGGGAAAGCTAGTTCATGCTAGCTTTCCCTCTTTCACAAGAATGAGCTCATCTCAGAAAACATCATCCCACCATGGGGGAAATATAGTGCATGCTAGATTTCCCTCTTGCACAAGCATGATCTCATCGCGGACAACATCATCCCATTGTGTGGGAAAGCTAACGCATGCTAGATTTCTTTCTTGCACAAGCATGAACTCATCTAGGACAACATCATCCCATCGTGGTGGAATGCTAGTGAGTTCTATCTTTCCCTCTTTCACAAGTAGGAGCACATCTTGACCAACATCATCCCAACGATGGGGAAATCTAGTTTTCCCTCTTGCAAAAGCAAGAGCGCATCTCAAACAACATCATCCCACTGTGGGGAAAATCCAACTCATGCTAGCTTTCCCTCTTGCACAGGAAAGAGCATATCTCGAACAACATCATCCCACTAGTGGGGAAAGATAGTTGGTTCTAGCTTTCCCTCTTGCACAAGCATGAGCTCACCTTAGACAACATCATCCCACTGTGGGGGAAATCTAGAACATGCTATCTTTCCCTCTTGCACAAGCACAAGCTCATCTCGAACAACATCATCCTGCCATGGGGGAAAGCTAGCGCATGGTAGATTTCCCTCTTGCACAAGCAAGAGCTCATCTCGAAGAACATCATCCCACCATGGGGGACAACTAGTGTGTGCTAGATTTCCCTCTTGCACAAGCACGCGCTCATCTAGAATAAACATCACCTCACCAAGGGGGAAAGATAGCCCACACTAGATTTCCCTCTTGCATAAGCATGAGCTCATCTCAGACAACATCATCCCACCATGGCGGAAAACTAGCGCATGCTAGATTTCCCTCTTGCATAAGAACCAACTCATCTCGGACATCATCCTCCTACCATGGGGGAAAGCTAGTGCACGGTAGCTTTCCTTTTTACACAAGCACAAGCGCATTTTGAACATCATTCCATTGTGAAGGAAAGCTAGCACTAGCTTTCCCTCTTGCACAAGTAGGAGCACATCTCTAACACACCATTGAACAACATCATATTGGACAACATCATACCACCATTGAGGAAGGCTAGTGCGTGCTAGCTTTTCCTCTTGCATAAGCAACAACGCATCTCAAACAACATCATCCCACCGGTGGGGAAAGTTGGCACATCCTAGCCTTCCCTCTTTCACAAGGAGTGCATCTTGAACAACATCATCCCACCATGGGGGAAATCTAGTGCATGCTAGCTTTCCCTCTTACACAAGTAGGGGCGCATCTCGAACAACATCATCCCACTAGTGGGGAAATCTAGCGCATGCTATCTTTCCTTTTTTCACAAGCAAGAGTTCATATCAACATCATCCCACCATGGGGAAAGCTAGTGCATGCAAACTTTCCCTCTCGCACATGCACGAGCTCATCTCGGATAAACATCACCTCACCAAGGGGGAATGATAGCCCACGCTATCTTTCCCTCTTGCATAAGCATGAGCCTATCTCAGACAACATCATCCCACCATGGGGGAAAGTTAGCGCATGCTAGATTTCCCTCTTGCATAAGAACCAACTCATCTCGGACATCATCCTCCTACCATGGGGGAAATCTAGTGCACAGTAGCTTTCCTTTTTACACAAGCACAAGTGCATTTTGAACATCATTCCATTGTGAAGGAAATCTAGCACTAGCTTTCCCTCTTGCACAAGTAGGAGCACATCTCTAACAACATCATCCCACTAGTGGGGAAAGTTAATGTGTGCTAGATTTCCCTCTTACACAAGCATGAGCTCATCTTGGACAACATCATACCACCATTGAGGAAGGCTAGTGTGTGCTAGATTTTCCTCTTGCATAAGCAACAATGCATCTCAAACATCATCATTCCACCAGTGGGGAAAGTTGGCACATCCTAGCCTTCCCTCTTGCACAAGGAGTGCATCTTGAACAACATCATCCCACCATGGGGGAAAGCTAGTGCATGCTAGCTTTCCCTCTTACACAAGTAGGGGCGCATCTCGAACAACATCATCCCACTAGTGGGGAAATCTAGCGCGTGCTAGCTTTCCTTTTTGCACAAGCAAGAGCTCATATCAACATCATCCCACCATGGGGAAAGCTAGTGCGTGCCAACTTTCCCTCTCGCACAAGCATGAGCTCATCTCAGACAAAATCATCCCACTGATGGGAAAAGATAGCATGTGCTAGTTTTCCCTCTTGCCCAAGCATGAGATCATCTTGGAAAAAATCATCCCACCATGGGGGAAAGCTAGCACGTGCTAGCTTTCCCTCTTGTACAAGAACGAGCTCATCTTGGACAACATCATCCCACTGTGGGGGAAATCTAGTGTGTGCTAGTTTTCCCTCTTGCACAAGCATGATCTCATCTCGGACAACATCATCCCATCGTGGGGGAAAGCTATCACATGATAGATTTCTATCTTGCACAAGAGTGAGCTCATCTCGAACAACAACATCCCATTGTGGGGGAAAGCTAGCAAGTGGTAGCTTTTCTTCTTGCACAAGCACGAGCTCATATCGAAAGTACATCATCCCACTATGGGGGAAAGCTAGCGCGTGTTAGATTTCCCTCTTGAACAAGTACAACCTCATCTAGAACAACATCATCCCACCATAGGGGAAAGATAGCTCATGTTAGCTTTAACTCTTTCACAAGGATGAGCTCATCTCAGAAAACATCATTCCTTCTTGCACAAACACGAGCTCATCTCAGACAACATCATCCCCCCATGGGGGAAAGCTAACACACATCCTAGCTTTTTCCTCTTGCACCAGCATGAGCTCATCTCGGACAAAATCATCCCACCGTGGGGAAATCTATCACGTGTTAGTTCTCCCTCTTGCACATGTACAAGCTCATCTCGGACAACACCATCCCATAGTGGGGAAAGCTAGTGCTTGCTAGCTTTCCCTCTTGCACAAGCACGAGCTCATCTCGGATAAAAATCATCCTACTGAGCGGGAAATATAACACATGCTAGCTTTCCCTCTTGCACAAGCATGAGCTCATCTTGGACAACATCATCCCACCACAGAGGAAAGCTAGCACGTACCAGCTTTCCCTCTTGCACAAGCACGAGCTCATCTCGGACAACATGATCCCACCATGGGGGAAAGCTAGCACTCGCTAGCTTTCCTTTTTGCACAAATACAAGTGCATTTTTTGAACATCATTCCATTTTCAAGAAAATATAACTTGTGCTAGCTTTCCCTCTTACACAAGCAAGATCACATCTTGAACAACATCATCCCATCGGTGAGGAAAGATAGTGCATGCTAGTTTTCCCTCTTGTACAAGCACGAGCTCATTTCAGACAACATCATCTCACTGTGGGGGAATTCTAGTGTGTGCTAGCCTTCCCTCTTGCACAAGCAAGATCTATCTCATAGAACATCATCTGACCGTGGGGGAAAGCTAACGTGTGCTATTTTTCTCTCTTGCACAAGTAGGATCTCATCTCGGACAACATCATGCGGGAAAGCTAGCACGTGTTAGTTTTCCCTCTTGCACAAGCATGAGCTCATCTCAGACAACATCGTCCCACTGTGGGTGGAAGCTAGTGTGTGTTAGATTTCCCTCTTGCACAAGAAGGAGCTCATATCAGACAACATTGTCCCATCGTGGTAATTTTCATATTTGTTTGTCTTAATATTGGCAATTTGTATTAAAATTCATCTCAATAAGATAATAATAGGAAGAGGAAGTTCATTTTTTGGAATAAAATTGTTCATTATTTAGAGTATAAATGAAGCATTCAACCATGTTGGTGTGCCTATGAAATCTTATAGACTAGCACATGACAAAGCCAAATGTCCTAGCATAATCTCATCAAACCTCAAAGAAAAGCTCTATTTAAACCACTACAAAAATATGTTTCTAACTTAGTGCATCTTAGTCCCTACACTTTATGGCCTGAGATGGTAAAAGGGAAGAATTCAGACATATCTATATAGAATCCCAATCACTTAACCTATTTCTTGTAAAAAATGCTTAGAGTACTGACAACATTCACCAAAATGAGGAATATTAGTTTTTAATGTAGGCATAAAACTTGAAGGTATCAAAAATACCTATCCCTGTCATGCTGGCTAGGGAGGTTTAAGGTTCCCTTATTTCTAATGGTGTAGGGGATTGGTTTTGTGGCCCAGATTTATTGTTAATGTAGTCAAGGGAACATCTGCCTCAAGTTCATAATTCAATCTGTGTAGCATAGATCTTCAGCAATAAAAATATTTTGAGAGTTGTATACATTACCCCTTCACTTGATGATTTCAGGAATCAGTTATGTAATAATGTGTGGAGCTTGATGGATGAGGAACCTACACTAGAACATCCACCAGGATCGTTACAAGACTCTGCCATGTTATAAGAGAAGCCAACAAACAAAGACATAAGTCATGGTTTCCTTGAAACCCTCGAAATTGACACCATTAAGGAAGAAGCTTGTGAAATAAGAAATGAATAAAGGTCAAATCTCAAACCATTTTGTAATTTCAGTTTGAAAAGAGAAACAATATCTAATCTACATGAGTTGGATGAATATATCTTATTTAACTCAAGAAGAGGTCCTTTTTCTATGATTTTTAATGGTGAACCTCATTATGACATGAGCAAGGAGAATGGAAATGAAGAAAAGAACAATGAGTTGGAGTTGAGAGTCATTTCAAAGGAATATCTCTTGATCAATATTCTGGCCATGGAATGGGCATGACACAATCCTCCATTCAGATTCTTCATTTAGTCCAAAACAGGAAAACCTTTGCAGAGGAGGAAATGGGAAAAAATCCTTTTATTTAACATATTTGTGTGATAAAATAGAGATAAAAACATTTTTTTCTACTAATAGTCATGTTGGTGGAATTTTGGATGAATTAGGATCTAACCAACATTTTCAAGCCAAAGGGACACCTTCTCATCAATCTGTTTTGGCAAAAAATAAGAACGATAGCAAGCATAGTACTTGCAAAGATGAGTATAACAAATATGATTGGTTGCATTCTGAATATCTATTTCTTTTCAATCTGGATGGTGATAGTAACAAGGCCTTTCTCACATCGAATGTCGAGATGCAAATAGAAGATAGTGTCTGCAATATTGGACACAAAGGATTTCAAGTTCATGAAGTAACATAAAATTGGTTTGATAGGAAAAACCTAGAATTACAAGCTAAGTTTGGACAAATCATACTTTGGGGGTTCTGTTTTGATATCAGTTGGCCTAGCGATGAGGGCACATCTATTCTCATGGGGGAATATGAAATACAAACAAATGGTACATTCTCCAGTACAGGGTTGTGCCCATAATTTAAAGAGGGTAGCATTGTTGGCCACATATATGAAGCCACCATTGAAGAAAGAGACCTAGATTTTGACGTGGACTAAGAACATTGCAAAGAGATAGATCACTGCACATTTTTGAATATTTTTGATGATGAGATCCTTGTTGTTCCAGAAGAACAACAAACCTTAATCCTTGATATTCCTGGGTGTAACAACATGTCTCATCCCAGAGATTCCATATGAGTCAGAACCAAGTATGATCAGGGAATTTATGATGATGTCAACCCTGATTTAAATGATAGATCTTAATAGAGAAGTGATAGGTTTTTAAATTTATTTGTGATTGACCCTAGTAATAATGATGATAGCAATGATCTGATCGATGAAATAAGGCTGGAACATAGTCCTGACAACCAAAAAATCTGTTTTAAGTGTGACAGTGATGGGAATTTTGCACTAAATATTGGCATTATTAATTATGTTGTAGAACAGTACTGGACAGGTTTGGATGAACAATCTATGGAGCATGCTTGCTATCAACTTTACACATCACCCTGGAGTAAATGTGACCTTTATGGCTTAAAAAGTTTTATGATGAACACTATTCTTGTAAGAAGAGTCTACTAAAATAAAATTACCTAATTGATTCTTTAACATCTCCATGAATTTATCAGTTCAAAATACCAAGGGAAGTCCCAACATCTTAACCCAAATCAACACTTCGAAATTTGATTATGTCTTTGGGTTGAAACAAGGGTGTCAAGGTTTTAATGATAGAAAAGAGGACTCCCAAAATGATATACCCTTTAAGGACCTATGGGAATCCTCTTCAGACCAAAAGAAAAATGCAAGTCACCTTCTCATCATAATGTAATAAGACAGTCCATATATGATAATTAATTTCCATAATTCTTGCATCTAGGCATTTAAAGTATCATCTACTATATGCCACATGAAACAAATTCCAATTAGGACCTTGCTATAAATTTTCAATACATGTGATACCCCCAGATCTTAACCCACCACCATATTGACTGATGCCACCTTCTTCTTGATCACTTTCCTTCTCTTCTTTGAGCTCTTTCCCCCTTGAGACAACACATTGAGATCCTTCTCTCTGTTTTCACCACTAAGTGTCTCTAAATCCAGGTTAGCACCTACAAATTGTATGCCTTTTACTTTCCCATTCAATGTCATTAGAAACATTTTTCCGTAGTCTTGTGTTGACATCACCCCACATTCTAGTTCAACTTCGTCCCAATTATTTGAGGGAGCTAATAAGTGCTTACTAGACTTTGTAGAATGGAGAAACCTGACCTCAAATTTTAATGACGGAAAACCTTATCTCGACCTTGTGGTTGGAATACCCTCCTTATATGACACAATCAAGTCTACAATACTATTCTTGAATGCATCTCCTTCCAAGTTTTTGAAAACATGTCAACTATCATAGCTTGAGACCATTGGATCAGTCTTTGGTCTTGTGGATTTGGAACTTGAATCATAATTATATCTCATGTGATACAATGGAGGCTATAGGTCACCTATTCTATATGCTAATGCCTTATAATGGGCCTTGTAAGAATTTATGTTGTACAAGGTGCATTTGCATGGATCTCTCCTAAGAACTTGTATTGTGAGGCGTGTAAGATTACTCTTCAACAAACATAAAAAGGTGTAAAAAACTTAAGAATCATAACATCAACAAATCCTCCAATTTTTCACTTTTGAAAGGTGTCTTTACATTCATCCAACCAAAATCTATTTGGGTTTCATCTTTGAATCCACAATACTACTTTTGGAAATTTTAGCACACTAATTTATGCAATACATCCATTGACAAACAAAATGCTTGCTAAATATGGAATTGAACTAGAATGTCTTTTACAAGAAAAGACAAAAAGAAATTAATAACAAAGAAAAAGATAGATCAATTATGAACCTTCAAAACACAAAGTCAAAGAATATTCCAAGGCACCTACAAAATATGATAAGGTGAAATGACTTACTTATAAAGCCAAAGAGCTATATGGAAACCTATTTTCATAATTCCATTTGGAGGATCTGATCCATAGAGTAACCACATACTACAAATTTTAGCAAGGGAAGCTAGAAGTGCCTGTCATCTCAAACAAAAAGAAAAATACAACCTCATAAAGAGCCAGCAAAATTGAAAGAAAATTTATCACATTAACTAATGTATTTGTCCATCCCTTCATAAAACCTCAGGGAATAGATGAAACATAAATATAAGAATGACTTCAAACTAAGCACCTTTAGCTTCTACCAAAATATGATTGGAAATAACATAAATGGTATCATTCAGCACTACTGGAAATATCAAGAATATTTTGATCAAAAAATTTAAATGGAGTGTATAAGATGAAAAAAAAAACCGTATAGAGTATTTTAGAAAGATGAGATGCACATAGATAATACACACAGAAAAAGGATGCTAATCACATAAACTCATGTAAATCCCAAAAGCTTTTTCATCTAACTTTCAATCTTCTAGTTTTTCATTGATGCCCACTCTTTGAATTAAGGAAATACAAATCAGAGTTACCGGAATATTGAGTTTGTAAAAGGTACCAACTAAAAAGAAGTGGAGGTGCGTTAATAATAGATAATGGAATATAAAGTCTATAGTTTTCCAAACCTTAATGGGTGTACGATATTGACAATAAATCATAAACAATGGAATTCAAAAGGTATCCATAAACAAGCAAATCATCCACATTAAGGGTTAGAATACTACAACAAAGTACCTGTTGGGGGGGATCTTGCTTCATCATTCATGTCAGCAATAAAAAGAAAATGGGCAAGATGTTTGGGCTGCCACAAAAATAAGCCATTCAATGGAAAACAATAGAAAAATAGACATGCTCTTCACCAATTCTCCCATTTCATAGAGAAAAAATAAATAAAAACAACTAGAATAAATCCAAAAAGAACCTACCAATAATCTGAACTTGCTAATAAATTAAATACAAAACTTACAGGCCTTATTCTATTGGATGCAAAGTGTCTTGAAACAATTATTTCTATAGCTGCCTGCAAAAGAGAACAAATATATGCCTATAAGATAGAAATCATGAATCTTGACAGCAGTAAAAAAAATATAGCAATTTCCAAGGATCCTTTAGAGACGACATCATAACAGCCGTGTAAGCTTGATTTTTATAAACTAACAATGCTTGCAGGAGTGTCACTATAGAAAACATGATCCTACATCCTAATTAAATCACTCTAAAAGATGATAAAGACCAAAAATCCAACAGAAATAATAATGCAGAAATCAAAACAACAGCAGGGAAAATAAAACTCAACTCAGAAAGTGGAAATCAAAGTGTTGTAAAGCAGAAAAGAAGCACAAAATTTGAAAGAAGAGCTAAACTACTAGTATATAGAAGAATACCATTAGCGAAAGATATTTCACATTGGCCCCTCACAATATTTCAAATGAGGGCTGCTAATGGTGTGGGAAAACCATTGTCTCTGTAATTCTTTTAAAATTTTCAAGTTAGTGTTCAAGACAAAAGTAATCTGGAAATGGCTTGACACTCAAAATCTTGATGTAGCTATCAATCCTTTGATGGATATGACTATATCGTCAAGATACACATGGAGACTGGACAACTCATCCAAGGTTATGTGTATAGGCCTTCTCAAGGTGATACTTGTATCAAATAAGCCAGAGAAACTGTCAAGTAAAGGCTCCAAGTCTAACTCTACGATCTGTTGCTGAAGCATTCCCATATTGAAAGGAGGGAAATAATTTCTTATAATTGCTTGCCTAAAAGTTTGAAGACTAGCGCAAGTCCTAAAATTATCAGGGGTCTTCGAAGAAGGTTCCCAATTTGAAACCCCTTCATGGTGGACTAAAAAAACATTTCAGTCCTTAAGAAATCTCCCAACTCCCTTCGGAAGGTTGCTTTCAATGCAGAGTTAACAAGTTTTTGTTTTTGCCTAGCTATTTTCATAGTATGTTGAACTAGACCAGGATCAAAACCATGAAGATCCACATTAAACCAAGAAAAAACCTTTTGAAGTCCACTAAGTAACCCAAAATACCTCATCTCTTCTTTATCAGGACGATGGACATTTATTTTAACATTCATTGAAGATCTAGGTGTCCTATTTTTGATGGATATGGCTTCAACCACCTTTAGCCGCAACTACTCCTCTTCCTATTTTTCTTTGTTGCCTCCAGTACTCAAGGAAAATGAACTCCTGAGAGGAGTCAAGCCTTCATGAGTTCCATTATTTCCTACAGATATAGTCTCCTTAGGATTGAGGGGTTCATTTTGAATGACCTCACAACTACTTTCATTGTTAGGGATGGCCTTCCATAATTCATTGTTTTCAGAAATGTATGAATGATGTAGAGATTGGAAAGCACAATCAAGCCAGTGAGGCAAGAGCTGCTGAGTAGGAGAGGCAGCGAAGACAAATAATCGATCTATAGTTTTGTATCCATAGTTCTTGATCCCTCATCTAAGTCACCACCATTTTTACCCTAGAAAAATTTCCCTAGGGACCCATTCCTTGGATATGACCAAACATCCTATCCCTACATTTCATCATCTGTATAGTCCACTACTTGGAAGTCTTCATCCATGATGTGGAAGATGTAAACTTGCAGAAAATCATACATTCCAACTTCATCCAGTTGACTTCCCAATTAGCACACAATGTATTCAATCCCAGGGACATGTTGAGAACAAGCCATCAAATCCCTCCAGCTTTGTGTCTATCTTATCCTTTCACTTGCTAAAAATCCTTAGCCTTCAAGAATATACTCTGTTGGTAACCATCCTTTGATAAGATAACTAGACCGATGGATGGATTTCAAAGGACAATGATCTAACAAAAAATCATAAATTCATCTTGAGGACATGGTCGTCACAAGAAGAAAATTTGTTTTAAGTGTGATAGTGATGGGGATTTTGCACTGAATGTTGGCATTATTAATGATGGTGTAGAAGAGTACTGCATAGGTTTGGATGAACAACCTATGGAGCATGTTTTTTTTCAACATTAGACATTACCCTGGAGTAAATGGGTGCTCGAAAATATAGGGTGCCTTTCAACATTTGGATGCCTACCTTATCATACTGTAAATGAAATAAACCTTAACAAATTATGCAAAATATTCCATTGGAAGAATTATTCTCTACAATTGAGAGTCTTTGGTAATCTCTGCAAGTTGTTTCATCTCCATCAAATTGTCATGCTCATTGTTTTCTATTGCTCTCTATACTTGAGAGTCCATTCTCATTTTCGTAAGTCATCATCTCGATTTGAATGTGATGGTGTCCATGATTCAATTGCTCAAATAAATTTAGAGGATCTACATGACAGTCATTTATGTTAGATAAAGGAAGAATACATATATACACAAATTATTGATAAGGTGTCTTTTAAAATTGGAGGCATCTTTGCATTATTATTAACATTTTTATTCCTGAGTTCACTTTTCATGTTAGTATTCTCACAACCATTTTTGACGTGAAAAATATATTTTATCCCCTTAGTATCGAATTTCCAAAAGTCTAACAAAAGAGGACTATAACTATATGGGTCCACCTCCAACCACCAAGGTATTTGTGTAATCAATCAGGATGCTCATTGGTTCACTAGGTAGGTAACCTAGTTACATGTTATGTCTAGCACTTATTATTCCATGCACACAAGTTTATATGTTCTTCTCCTTCAACAAATCTTGAACTATCCTTTGGTGCTCCATTAGGGAGCCATCACCCTAGCGATGAAAATGGTATTTAGTTAGACAATTATGCATGCTAAGAAACTCCTTTTGAAGTTACCCGTGTCAAAAGATTGTGTTTAAGAAACTACCATTTAAGAAGCCAATCAAAACAACTAGTCATCACCAGTGTAAACACCAACCTATTCTACCTAAATATCATGGATGATGATACTATTTTCATCTTTTGTTGTCTCCCCTTTAACTAAAACTCAACAATATGAAGTCTGCAATTCCAAGAAACATACCTTCACTTTCCACAATAATAACGTGCCTTTTCATTAATTGTGCTAGCCAATTCTTCAGTACTTTTATTGTTTGTTCTACATTTTCGGAAGAAAAAAAACATGATCTGTTATTTCATCATCTTCAATAGTCGATTTTTCCTCCACAATGACATTTGAAATAACAAATTCTAAACTATGTTAAATATTTGCCTAAATGTAAATAATACACTGTATTTAGGGGAAAAACCCTTTAATAATACATTGCAAGTTACATATTCATCCTCTAATTGACTCAAACTTTTGTTAACTATGATAACAATGATCTCAAATTGACCTCAAATTGTTTGTGCTCCAACATATTTTAGTTATTTGACATTTTTAGAACAAAGAGCTCTGTCAACAAAAAAAATTGTGTTATATTCCTTCCTACCAACCAGTGTTTCTAAGGAATCCAAGAGCTCTTTACTAGACTTTATTAGATCCAGGTGATGAGCATGGGTATTTGATAGGGAACCTAATAAGCAACTTTTCCCCATTACAATTAATTTTCCATTCAAATACTTTGTTTATCCTTTGTTGTTTTTCTATACAAAGTTTGACAATTTTTGAGAGACTTCTTTCCATTAAGCATAATCAAAGTTTTAGTTTCCAGATGTGAAAATTTTACCTATAAAAATTTGCAACAGATGTATGCATATTTAAGAAAACATGTTTTGGAAATTAAAATATATTTGTTGTTGAATATTACTAGTACTCATGTGGATTGTCAGTGGATATTTTTGCATCCATCAAAATCACCATTGAATAATTGAGCCTGTGCTTCTATTAAAGGCGTAGATGTTGGTAACATGCTTATTTTAAAGTATATTCATGTTTTGTTTCCTCCACGTTTTACTAATACTCTCATAGACATCGTTGATATATGTGAATCAAACTTCTACTTTAGAATTTCCAAGTTGCTGAGATTATGTTTCCTTCTGGTTATTGTATACTTCACAAGTATTATGTTAGCTCAATACTGTCGTTTCTAGATTCATTGGGTGCTCATCGAAAAAATAGTTCATCATCGGTATGTTTCTGAATTGAGTATGGGATATGTGGTGCTCATCGAAATTGTATGCCTCTTACTTGCTTATTTGATGGCATGAGAAACATTTTTCCATAGGCATGTGTTGACATCACCCCACGTTCTAGTTCAACTTTGTCCTAATTATTTGAGGGAGCTAATAAGTGATTACTAGACTTTGTAGAATGGGGAAACCTAATCTCAAATTTTAATGAAGAAAAACCTTATCTCGTCCTTGTGGTTGGGATACCCTCCTCATATGAAACAATCAAGTCTACAATACTATTCTTGAATGCATCTGCTTCCAAGATTCTGACAACATGTCAACTATCATAGCTTGAGACCATTGGATCAGTCTTTGGTCTTGTGAATTTGGAACTTGAATCATAATTATATCTCATGTGATCCAATGGAGGCTATAGGTCACTTATTATACCCACTTTTGATTCTATATCCATAGTTCTTGATCCCTCATCTAAGTCACCATCATTTTTACCTTGGAAAAATTTCCCTAGGGACCCATTCATTGGATATGACCAAACTTCCTCTCCCTATGTTTCATCATCTATATAGTCCACTACTTGGAAGTCTTCATCCATGTTGTGGAAGATGTAGACTTGCAGAAACTCATACATTCCAACTTCATCCAGTTGACTTCCCCATTAGCACTCAATGTATTCAATCCCAGGGACATGTTGAAAACAAGCCATCAAATCCCTCCAGCTTTGTGTCTACCTTATCCTTTGACTTGCTAAAAATCCTTAGCCTTCAATAATCTACTTTGTTGGTAACCATCGTTTGAGAAGGTAACTAGACCTATGGATGGATTTAAAAGGACAAAATCGTCCCACTATGGGGAAATCTATCACGTGTTAGTTTTCCCTCTTGAACAAGTAGGAGTGCATCTCAAACAACATAATCCCATCGTTGGGGAAAGCTATTGTGTGATAGATTTCGCTATAGGTTAGCTTTCCCTCTTGCACAAGAAGGATATCATCTCAGACATCATCCCACAGTGGTGGAGAGCTACCTCTTGCTTTCTTTCCCTCTTGCACAAGCATGAGCTCATCTTGAACAACATCATCCCACCATCGGGGAAAGCTAGCATGTGCTAGCTTTCCCCCTTGCAAAAGAACAAGCTCATTTCAGACAACATCATCCCATTGTGGGGGAAAGATAGCACGTGCTTTCTTTCCCACTTGCACAAGCATGAGCTCATCTTGGACAAACATCATCCCACCGTGGAGGAAAGCTAGCGTGTGCTAACTTTTCCTCTTGCACAAGCACAAGCTCATCTCAGATAACATCATCCCACCACGGGGGAAAGGTAGTTCATGCTAGATTTCTCTATTGCACAAGCACGAGATCATCTCAGGAAAAATCATCCCACCATAGGGGAAATCTAGTACATGCTAGCTTTCCCTCTTGCAAAATCACGATCTTAACTCAGACAACATCATCCCACTGTGGGGGAAAGCTAGCAAGTCCTAGTTTTCCCTTCGGCACAAGCGCAATCTCATCTCAGACAACATCATCCCACCGTGGGGGAAAGCTAGCGCATGCTAGCTTCCCTTCTTACACAAGCGCGAACTCATCTAGGACAACATCATCCCACCGTGGAGGAAATCTAACACGTGCTAGCTTTTCCACTTGCACAAGCGCGAGCTCATCTCGGACAACAACATCCCACCATGGGGGAAAGCGAGCACATGGTAACTTTCCATCTTGCACAAGCAGGAGATCATCTCGCACAAACATCATCCCACTATGGGGGAAAGCTAGCGCGTGTTAACTTTCTCTCTTGCACAAGTACGACCTCATCTCGGACAAACATTAGCCCACTGTGGGAGAAATCTAGCACATGCTAGATTTTCCTCTTTCACAAGCACAAGCTCATATCAGACAACATCATCCCACCACGGGGGAAAGGTAGTTCATGCTAGCTTTCCCTCTTACACAAGCATGAGCTCATCTTGGAAAAAATCATCCCACCATGGGGAAAATCTATCATGTGCTAGCTTTCCCTCTTGTACAATCACGAGCTCATCTTGAAAAACATCATCCCACTATGGGAGAAAGATAGTGTGTGCTAGTTTTCCCTCTGGCACAAGTGCGAGCTCATCTCAGACAACATCATCCCACCATGGGGGAAAGCTAGCGCATTCTAGATTTCCTTCTTACAAAAGCATGAACTCATCTAGGAAAACATCATCCCACCATGGAGGAAATCTAGCATGTGCTAGCTTTCCCACTTGCACAAGCGCAAGCTCATCTTGGACATCAACATCCCACCGTGGCGGAAATCTAGCCCATGGTAACTTTCTATCTTGCACAAGAACAAGATCATCTCGGACAAACATCAACCCACTGTGGGGGAAAGCCAACACATGTTAGCTTTCCCTCTTGCACAAGTACGACCTCATCTAGAACAACATCATCACACGATGGAAGAAATATAGCTCGTGCTAGCTTTAACTCTTGCACAAGAACAAGTGCATCTCAAACAACATCATTCCACTGGTGGTAAATCTAACATAGTTTTCCCTCTTGCACAAGTAGGAGAGAATCTCGAACAACATTATCCCACTAGTGGGAAAGCTAGCGCATGCTAGCTTTCCATCTTGCACAAGGAGGAGTGAATCTCGAAAAACATCATCCCACCGTGGGGGAAAGCTAGTGCTATCTTTCCCTCTTGCACAAGCATGAGTGGATCTCAAACAACATCATCCCACTGCTAGGGAAATCTAGTGCATGCTAACTTTTCCTCTTGCACAAGAACAAGCTCATCTTGAACAACATCATCCCACTTTGGGGGAAATCTAGCACGTGCTAACTTTCCCTCTTGCACAATCATGAGATCATCTTCGACAACATCATTCCACCATGGGGGAAAGCTATCAAGTGCTATCTTTTTCCTCTTACACAAGCACGAGCTCCTCTTGGACAAATTCATCCCACCATGGGGAAATCTATCAGGTGTTAGCTTTCCCTCTTGCACAAGCAAGAGTGCATCTGAAACAACATCATCCCATCGTTGGGGAAAGCTAGCATGTGATAGCTTTCCCTACAGGATATCTTTCCCTCTTACACAAGAAGGAGCTCATATTAGACAACATCATCCCATAGTGGGGGAAAGCTAGTGAGTGCTTGCTTTCCCTCTTGCACAAGCACGAGCTCATCTCGAACAAGATCATCCCACCATTGGGGAAAGCTATCATGTGCTATCTTTCCCCCTTGCACAAGCACGAGCTCATCTTGGACTACATCATCCCATCGTGGGGGAAATCTAGCGCGTGCTAGTTTTTCATCTTGCACAAGTACGAGCTCATCTAGGACAACATCATCCCACCATGGAGGAAAGCTAACACATGCTAGCTTTCCCTATTACACAAGTGTGAGCTCATCTCAGACAACCACATCCCACCATGGGGGAAAGCTAGTGTGTGGTATCTTTTCATCTTGCACAAGAACGATCTCATCTCAAGCAAACATCATCCCACCTTGAGGGAAATCTAGCGCATGTTAGCTTTCCCTCTTGCATAAGTACGACCTCATCTAGAAAAACATCATCCCACCATGGGGGAAAGATAGCTCATGGTAGATTTAACTCTTGCGCAACGACGAGCTCATCTTGGACAACATCATTCCCTCTTGCACAAGAACGATCTCATCTCAAACAACATCATCCCACCATGGGGGAAAGCTAACACGTACTAGATTTCTATCTTGCACAAGCATGAGCTCATCTAGGACAACATCATCCCAATCTGGGGGAAAGCTAGCATGTGCTAGCTTTCACTCTTGCACAAGTAGGAGTGCATCTTGAAAAACATCATCCCACTGGTGGGAAATCTAGCATATTTTTCCCTCCTGCACAAGTAGGAGCACATCTCAAACAACATCATCCCACTGGTGGGAAAGCTAGCGCATGCTAGATTTCCATATTGCACAAGGAGGAGTGCATCTCGAACAACATCATCCCACCGTGGGGGAAAACTAGTGATAGCTTTCCCTCTTTCACAAGCACGCGCGCATCTCAAACAACATCACCCACTGGTGGGGAAAGCTAGCATGTGCTAACTTTCCCTCTTGCACAAGCACAAGCTCATCTTGAACAACATAATCCCACTTTGGGGGAAATATAACACGTGCTAACTTTCCCTATGGAACAAGAAAAATATCATCTTGGAAAACATCATTCCACCATGGGGGAAAGCTAGCACGTGCTTTCTTTTCCCTCTTGCACAAGCATGAGCTGATCTCGGACAAAATCATCCCATAGTGGGGAAATCTATCATGTGTTAGTTTTCTCTCTTGCACAAGCAAGAGTGCATCTCAAACAACATCATCCCATCATTGGGGAAAGCTAGTGTGTGACAAATTTCCCTACAGGCTAGCTTTCACTCTTGCACAAGAAGGAGCTCATCTCAGACAACATCATCCCACAATGGGGGAAATCTAGCGCATGGTTTCTTTCCCTCTTGCACAAGCATGAGCTCATCTTGAACAACATCATCCCACCATCAGGGAAAGCTAGCATGGGCTAGCTTTCCCCCTTGCACAAGAATGAGCTCATCCCGAACAATATCATCCCATTGTGGGGGAAAGCTAGTGCATGCTAGCTTTCTGTCTTGCACAAGCACGGTCTCATCTAGGAAAACATCATCCCACCGTGGAGGAAAGCTAGCACATGCTAGCTTTCCCTCTTGCACAAGAGCAATCTCATCTCAGAAAAAACCATCCCACCATGGGGTAAAGCTAGCGCGTGGTAGCTTTCTATCTTGCACAAGAACGAGCTCATCTCGGACAAAAATCATCCCACCATGGGGGAAAGCTAGCCGGTGTTAGTTTTCCCTCTTTCACAAGTACGACCTCATCTAGAACAACATCATCCCACCATGGGGGAAAGATAGCTCATGCTAGCTTTAACTCTTGCACAACGATGAGCTCATCTCGGAAAACATCGTTCCCTCTTGCACAAGCATGAGCGCATCTCAGACAACATCATGCCACCATGGGGGAAAGCTAATGTGCACTAGATTTCTATATTGCACAAGCACGAACTCATCTAGGACACCATCATTCCAATGTGGGGGAACACTAGCATGGGCTAGCTTTCCCTCTTGCACAAGTAGGAGCGCATCTCAAACAACATCATCCCACTGGTGGGAAAGCTAGTGCATGCTAGCTTTCCATCTTGCACAAGGAGGAGTGCATCTCGAACAACATCATCCCACCGTGGGGGAAATCTAGTGCTAGCTTTCCCTCTTTCACAAGAATGAGCACATCTCAAACAACATCACCCCACTGGTGGGGAAAGCTAGCGCATGCTAACTTTCCCTCTTGCATAAGCACGAGCTCATCTCGAACAACATCATCCCACTTTGGGGGAAATCTAACACGTGCTAACTTTCCCTTCGGAACAAGCACAAGATCATCTTGGAAAACATCATTCCACCATGGGGGAAAGCTAGCACGTGCTTTCTTTTCCCTCTTGCACAAGCATGAGCTGATCTCGGACAAAATCATCCCATAGTGGGGAAATCTATCACGTGTTAGTTTTCTCTCTTGCACAAGCAAGAGTGCATCTCAAACAACATCATCCCATCATTGGGGAAAGCTAGCATGTGACAACTTTCCCTACAGGCTAGCTTTCCCTCTTGCACAAGAAGGAGCTCATCTCAGACAACATCATCCCACAATGGGGGAAAGCTAGCGCATGCTTTCTTTCCCTCTTGCACAAGCACGAGCTCATCTCGAACAACATAATCCCACCATCAGGGAAAGCTAGCATGGGCTAGCTTTCCCCCTTGCACAAGCACGAGCTCATCTCAAACAATATCATCCCATCTTGGGGGAAAGCTAGCACGTTCTAGCTTTCCGTCTTGCACAAGTGCGGTCTCATCTAGGAAAACGTCATCCCACCATGGAGGAAAGCTAGCATGTGCTAGCTTTCCCTCTTTCACAAGCACGATCTCATCTCAGAAAAAAACATCCCACCGTGGGGGAAATCTAGCGCGTGGTAGATTTCTGTCTTGCACAAGAACGAGCTCATCTCGAACAAAAATCATCCCACCGTGGGGAAAAGCTAGCGCGTGTTAGTTTTCCCTCTTTCACAAGTACGACCCCATATAGAACAACATCATCCCACCATGGGGGAAAGATAGGTCATGTTATCGCACAGTTTGTAGGAAGGGTTTAGGTAGCTTGAGTCAAGGCTTCAAACTGGTGTAACAAGAGCTTCCCCACCCATTGTCACCTCGATGGGGAGTTCTTTCTATTTAGGGTGGCTAATCCCAAGGGAGACGTCCCTAGTAATCTGGGATTCTGAGAGGGCTTAAAGTTTATAGGATCAAGATAAAGATTCCCTTTCACAGATTACTGCCAAGAAGGAAATAGTCAAAGGAGATATTCCACTGATAAGGGCACCTGTTTGCGAGACAAGACAAATAAAACTAAAATGTGCTGCAGTGGTTAGTATTTCAAATATAAATGACTATCTTCAACATATATATGAGCAATGATCAAATGTAATTATTGACGAAGTCAATGATTACTAATAAAGACAAAGGCTTATAGAACTTCTTCAATAAATACAAAATGGTAAAGGCATTCAATGTATACAATCAATCCTTGTTATATCACAATGCAGTAAATAAGCTCATATACCAATATTGTTGCTGCATCACTATGCAGAATTAGGGTGACGTCAACCTTATTAACAGGTCAATTTGAGGACAATGAGTGGAACGTTTTCTCAAATAAGCTTATGAATGCAATCAATAACTCAAAGTCTATCAAATAAGGTGATAAATGTCACAACGTTTCAGGCCAAACAAGAGATCAAACAAGTGTGACGTCACCTATATTATTTCTGTTTTAGGGTTAGGGTTAGCTAGTCAAAGAGGTAGACATTTTTGACAAATCAACCAATGGAATTGCATAAAACCTCTATGGCTATAGAGAGATGAGTCAGCTGCAACTTTTGGTCCAAGCACAAAATCAAACAAGGCAAGACGTCATCATCATTAGGGTTAGTCTAGATGCTAGGGTTAGTTAGGGTTTCAAATAAAGAGAGTTTGAGAGAGTTGTTTAGCACATAAACCTCAACATTTTGCTTCTATACTAGTGCCTTGGGTAAATGGAGTCAAATGGAGCAAGACTAATGGCTTGGAGGGATTTAAACCTAAGGACAAGAGGGTTAGGTTTAATGGTGCTGCAATGGCAGGGCCACCAAATCAAAACCCTAAGGGGAGGAGGCTCATTC
>ML777548.1:951497-995486 GCA_009831015.1 Picea engelmannii
TTAGGGATGTCCAGTCATAGTCAGACCAAGGGCTGGTGTTGTCTGTGGGTGCCTTTGTAGGAGGCGAGATGTACCCGTCATGGATGCATTTTTTCCAAGCCCTTTTATTGCCTTATCTTTCTTTTATTGCCTTTTTACTACAAGCTCTGATGAAGAGGACACTGCCTTGGCTTGGTGGCCAGAGCTGACAACGTTACCAACTAGTATCTTCGCAGAAATGAGAAGGCTGGCTCGTGATGAGACCCCCTTTCCTTTGGCCATGCAACCAAAGGTCACTGCCTTGGTTTGGTGACCAGATATTAGCAATGTCATACTTCTAAATACCTATGAACATAATGGGCTGGCTCATGATGAGACCTCCCATCCTCTTGGTTAGGTCTTGCATTTATTTATTTAATTATTTTCTTAGGGTCCCTTAGTTTCTTATCTAGAGGCTTTTTATTGCCTTCTCGGGGATCCCCTGGGCGAAGCATCTCTAGGTTTTCATTTCCTATGGCTTTTCTCTTTTACCAGCTGCTTTTACCCCTTGGGCCTTTAGCCCCTTCTTCCCACAAGACAAGATGTACCCTGGAAGGTCATCCTAATGGCCAGACTAGGGGAATGGGATGGATGAGCGGGGTATAAGATGAAAAAGTGATAAGATGGTGGGAGCGGACGATGGCTCTGCAAACCCCCCTTGGTGGCTAACCAAAACCCATGAATATCGGCTTGCTAAGTTGCCCCATCAATCACCCCAACAATGGTCAAGTGGATTAGTGTAAGATCCAAGCAGTCATCCGAAATGAAAAGAATCTAATGCATATATAAGAAGGTTATAACGATCAAATACGACACATACCATGATACCTTGGACCAATTACCTCATGGAGCAAGAGCCCACTCCGATGCAAGCCCAGGCCGGTAGTGATGGAGGCTGCTATTGCTGACAGGACAAATCTGGCTGAGAAGAAGAAAGATGGGCCCTCCAAGGCCATGCTCAAGTCACTCCTGCTCTCGGTACTCCATGTCTAGGACCATGTGGGCCTCGAGACATGATCTCCTAGTTATCCCTAGATATTGGGGATAACAGGTCATGCTAGCTTTAACTCTTTCACAAGGACGAGCTCATCTTGGACAACATCATTCCCTCTTGCACAAGCACAAGCTCATCTAGGACACCATCATCCCAATGTGGGGGAATGCTAGCGTGGGCTAGCTTTCCCTCTTGCACAAGTAGGAGCTCATCTCAAACAACATCATCCCACTGGTCGGAAAGCTAGCATAGTTTTCCTTCTTGAACAAGTAGGAGCGCATCTATAAGAACATCATCCTATTGTTGGGAAAGGTAGCGCATGCTAGCTTTCCATCTTGCACAAGGAGGAGTGCATATCGAACAACACCATCCCACCATGGGGGAAAGCTAGTGCTAGATTTCCCTCTTTCACAAGCAATAACACATCTCAAACAACATCATCCCACTGGTGGGGAAAGCTAGTGCATGCTAACTTTCCCTCTTGCACAAGCATGAGCTCATCGCGGAGAACATCATACCACTTTGGGGGAAATGTAGCGCGTGCTAACTTTCCCTCTTGCAAAAGCATGAGATCATCTTGGAAAACATCATTCCACCATGGGGGAAAGCTATCACATGCTAGCTTTTCCCTCTTGCACAGGCACAAGCTCATCTCGGATAAAATTATCCCACCATGGGGAAATCTATCGTGTGTTAGTTTTCCCTCTTGCACAAGTAGGAGTGCATCTCAAATGACATCATCACATCATTGGGGAAATATAGTGTGTGATAGATTTCCCTACATGCTAGCTTTCCCTCTTGCACAAGAAGGAGCTCATCTCAAACAACATCATCCCACAATGGGGTAAAGCTAGCATGTGCTTGATTTCCCTCTTTCACAAGCACGAGCTCATCTCAAACAACATCATCCCATCATCGGGAAAATATAGCATGTGCCAGCTTTACCCCTTTCACAAGCATGAGCTCATCTTGAACAACATCATCCCATCGTGGTGGAAATCTAGCACCTACTAGCCACTTGCACAAGCATGAGCTCATCTAGAACAACATCATCCCACTATGGGGGAAATATAGCTCATGCTATATTTAACTCTTTCACAAGGATGAGCTCATCTCGGACAACATCATCCCCTCTTGCACAAGCACGAGCTCATCTAAGACAACATCATCCCATCATGGGGGAAAGCTAATGAATACTAGATTTCTGTCTTGCACAAGCACGAGCTCATCTAGGACAACATCATCCCAATGTGGGTTAATGCTAGTGTGTGCTAGCTTTCCCTCTTGCACAAGTAGGAGAGAATCTCGAACAACATCATCCCACTGGTGGGAAAGCAAGCATAGTTTCCCCTCTTGCACAAGTAGGAGTGCATGTTGAACAACATCATGCCACTGGTGGGAAAGCTAGCATAGTTTTCCCTCTTGCACAAGTAGGAGCACATCTCAAACATCATCCCACTGGTGGGAAATCTAGCGCATGCTATCTTTCCATCTTGCACAAGGAGGAGTGCATCTTGAACAACATCATCCCACCATGGGGGAAAGCTAGTGCTAGATTTCCCTCTTGCACAAAGAGGAGCGCATCTCAAACAACATCATCCCACTGGTGGGGAAATCTAGTGCATTCTAACTTTCCCTCTTGCATAAGCATGAGCTCATCTTGAACAACATCATCCCACTTTGGGGGAAATATAGCGCGTGATAACTTTATAACAACGAATACCTAACTAACTAGTTTTATAGATCCCCTTCATCTAGAGTTATAGTTGAATTTGAATATTGAATTGAGTTATAGTGTGGTGTAGTGGTTAAATTGAGATTTTTGACCATTTCCTTTGCTAGTAGGTTCATTTGTCTGCTATTATCAATGAAGTGAAGACATTGGTCATTGACCCATATCTATGAATGGAAGTGTTCCTTCTCTTCATTTGGATATATAGTGTGTTGATTATATAGTGAGGACTATGAGAAAATGCGTTCAAATTAAATGATGGTGATAGCAACTCCACCTTTGTTGTAATGGGTAACTGCAACATTTGCATCGTAAGAAAATTATAGGCACTACAACAATCTTCATCACAGTGTGTAGATGTCTTATGGAAGTTTCGTGGCTTTTCAATTTGCTAAAATATTTTTTATTTTGTCTTAATCCTTAAGGCTTTAATTAGGTGCATTGTTAGGCATGTTAGCAGTGATTTCATTAAATATGCATTGATTCCATTCTATTGTCTACATGTATGCTTGGGAAGATTAAAGAATAAATAGGTACACCTAACCTAGATGAAAGATAGTATGAAGACTACAATAATTCTTGGGAGGTCACATTGCATGGTGGAAAACCACTCTGGTTAGAAAATATTTATTTGGACCACTACAAAGATGCCTTGAAATCCCCCACAAAACCAAAAAGGGATCTTCCATCTTTATACAAGCCCCCTCTGTTTTTTAGTTTCTTTGCAAAAGATTCATCAACAATACCCGGTGTATCTCTGACAATTTCTTCCATTTGAACTTGAACATGGTCCTTTTGATAAAAAATGGAAGACATATTTTCGTTCTTATTCAAATCATCCATACTCTGTCTCTGCTCAATAGATTTTGGGCAAATCTTAGTAGTAGCTTTAATGCTTCTGTACCGAAGCCAACCTTTTGCACCATGCCATTGTTTCTTTGTTTCTTCCAGATGCTTGGGTTGAATATATTTGCATAGATTGATTTGATATGAGCATCCTTCAAGGAATTTTTATGACTATCTAAGCCTTCCACGTATCTCTGAGTCTCAAGTCTCTGGATTTACCGAATGCACATAAATGACATGTTCTTGATAGGCAATTGGTTCAAAAAATGATTCAAATGAAGGGGAATCCCCTGTGTTTTTTACTTTCTTTTCAAAAGAGTCATCTACAATACCCAATGTATCTTTGAAAATTTCTTCCATTTGAACTTGAAGATGATCCTTAAGATTAGAAATGGAAGACAATTTTTCGTTCTTATTCAAATCATCCATACTTTGTCTCTACTCAATAGATTTTGGGAAAATATTAGTAGTAGATTAAATGCTTCTACGTTGAAGCCAACCTATCTTTGCAAAAGACTAGCCAACAATACCCAATGTATCTTTGACAATTTCTTCCATCTGAACTTGAAGATGGTCCTTCTGATTATAAATGGAAGATGTATTTTTATCCTTTTTCAAATCACCCATAGTTCGTCTCTACTCAATAGATTTTGGCCAAATCTTAGCAGTATCTTCATTGATTTTGTTCATATGCCAAAATTTTTAACCATGTCATTGTTTCTTTTCTTCTTCTAGATCCTTGGGTTGAATATCTTTGCATGAATTGATTTCCTATGAGCATCATTCAAGGCATTTTTATGACTGTCTAAGCCTTCCATGTATCTCTAAGTATCGGCTCTTTGGATTTATTGAATGCACGAAAATTCCATACTCTTGATAGGGAATGGGTCCAAAAAATGAATCAATTGAAGGGGAACCACCTCTTTTTTTTTTACTTTCTTTGCAGAAGAATCATCAATAATACCCAATGTGTCTCTCACAATTTCTTCCATTTGAACTTGAAGATGGTCCTTCTGATCATAAATGGAAGACATATTTTCTTTCTTATTTAAATCATGCATACTTTGTCTCTGCTCAATACATTTTGGGTAAATATTAGTAGTAGCTTTAATGCTTACGTGTTGAAGCCAACCTTTTGCACGATGCCATTGTTTCTTCATTTCTTCCAGATGCTTCGGTTGAATATCGTTGCATAGATTGATTTGATATGAGCATCCTTCAAGGCATTTTTATGACTATCTAAGCATTCCACGTATCATTGAGTCTCGAGTCTCTGGATTTATTGAATGCACATAAATGACATGCTCTTGATAAGGAATTGGTCTAGAAAATGAATCAAATGAAGGGGAATCTATTATGTTTTTTACTTTTTTTTCAAAAGAGTCATCTACAATACCCAATGTATTTTTGAAAATTTATTCCATTTGAACTTGAATATGATCCTTAAGATAAAAAATGGAAGATATAATTCCGTTCTTATTCAAATCATCCATATTCTATTTCTGCTCAATAGATTGTGGGAAGCTTTAATTCTTTTGCGTTGAAGCCAAATTGTCTTTGCAAAAGAGTCGTCAACAATACCCAATGTATCTTTGACAATTTCTTCCATTTGAACTTGAAGATGGTCCTTCGGATTATAAATGGAAGACATATTTTCGTCCTTATTCAAATAATCCATAGTTCATCTCTGCTCAATAGATTTTGGCCAAATCTTAGCAATATCTTTATGGCTTTTGTTCCGATGCCAAAATTTTTAACCATGTCATTGTTTCTTTTCTTCTTCCAGATGCTTGGGTTGAATATCTTTGCATCAATTAATTTTCTATGAGCATCGTTCAACGCATTTTTTATGACTGTCTAAGGCTTCCATGTGTCTCTAAGTCTCGACTCTTTGGATTTATTGAATGCACGGAAATGCCATACTCTTGATAGGGAATGGGTCCAAAAAATGAATCAATTGAAGGGGAACCGCCTCTTTTTTTTTAACTTTCTTTGCAAAATAATCATCAATAATACCCAATGTGTCTCTCACAATTTATTCCATTTGAACTTAAAGATGGTCCTTCTGATCATAAATGGAAGACATATTTTCATTCTTATTTAAATAATCCATACTCTGTCTCTGCTCAATAGATTTTTTGTAAATCTTAGCAGTAGCTTTAATCCTTATGTGTCGAAGCCAACCTTTTTCACTATGCCATTGTTTCTTCGTTTCTTCCAGATGCTTGGGTTGAATATATTTGCATAGATTGATTTTCTATGAGCATCCTTCAAGGCATTTTTATGACTATCTAAGCCTTCCACGTATCTTTGAGTCTTGAGTCTCTAGGTTTACTAAATGCACATAAATGACATGCTCTTGATAAGGAATTGGTCCAGAAAATGAATCAATTGAAGGGGAATCCCCTATGTTTTTTACTTTCTTTGAAAAAGAGTCATCTACAATACCCAATGTATCTTTGAAAATTTCTTCCATTTGAACTTGAAGATGATCCTTAAGATCAGAAATGGAATACATACTTTCGTTCTTATTCAAATCATCCATACTCTGTCTCTGCTCAAAATATTTTGGGAAAATCTTAACAGTTGCTTTAATGCTTCCGCGTTGATGCCAAACTGTCTTTGCAAAAGAGTCGTCAACAATACCCAATGTATCTTTGAAAATTTCTTCCATTTGAACTTGAAGATGGTCCTTCTGATTATAAATGGAAGACATATTTTTGTCCTTATTCAAATCATCCATAGTTCGTATCTGCTCAATAGATTTTGGCCAAATCTTAGCAATATCTTTATTGATTTTTTTTCTAATGCCAAACTTTTTAACCATGTCATTGTTTCTTTTCCTCTTCCAGATGCTTGGGTTGAATATCTTTGCATGAATTGATTTCCTATGAGCATCATTCAAGGAATTTTTAAGACTGTCTAAACCTTCATGTATATCTAAGTCTTGACTCTCTGGATTTATTGAATGCATGGAAATGCCATACTCTTGACGGGGAATGGGTCCAAAAAATGAATCAACTAGAGGGGAACCCCCTCTTTTTTTTTACTTTCTTTTCAAAAGAATCATCAATATTACCCAATGTGTCTCTGACAGTTTATTCCATTTGAACTTGAAGATGGTCCTTTTGATCATAAATGGAAGACATATTTTCATTCTTATTTAAATCATCCATACTCTGTCTCTGCTCAATAGATTTTGGGTAAATCTTAGCAGTAGCTTTAATGCTTCTGCGCTGAAGCCAACTTGTCTTTTCAAAAGAGTCATAGAAAATACCCAATGTATCTCTGAACATTTCTTCCATTTGATCTTGAAGATGGTCTTTCTGATCAGAAATGGAAGACACATTTTCATTCTTATTCAAATCATCCATGCTCTGTCTCTGCTCAATAGATTTTGGGAAAATCTTAGCAGCAGATTTAATGCTTCAGTGTCGAAGCCAACCTTTTGCACCATGTCATCGTTTCTTTGCTTCTTCCAGATGCTTGGGTTGAATATCTTTGCATGGATTGATTTCCCATGAGCATCATTCAAGGCATTTTTATGACTGTCTAATCCTTCCACATATATCTGAGTCTCGAGTCTTTGGATTTACTGAATGCTCATAAATTCCATGCTCTTGACAATGAATTGGTCTAGAAAATGAATCAACTGAAGGGGAATCCCCTCTGTTTTTTTACTTTCTTTGCAAAAGAGTCATGAACAATACTCAATGTATCTCTGAAAATTTCTTCCATTTGAACTTGAAGATGGTCCTTCTGATTAGAAATGGAAGAGATATTTTTTCTCTTATTCAAATCATCCATACTATGTCTTTGCTCAATAGATTTTGGGCAAATCTTAGTAGTAGCTTTAATGATTTTGTGTCGAAGCCAACTTGTCTCCATTGGTCCAGATTTACTGCATTTATCTGGATCTACAACACTGTTAGATATAATGACTTTATGGTCATTGGAGCCATCCTGAGTATATTTTTCAGACGAAAGTACATATATGTAGTTACCATCAATATATTGAACCTGTTTGACTTGATCTTCAATTCTTGATTTTCTAGCAAGTTTAGAGGGATTGTTGAATTGTTTGGTAGAATCTGCCCAACTACCATTCAATGCAAGATTTTTCAATTCAGAGAAAATTTTTGAAAGTTGTGCCATGAATTCTTTCCCTACAGTTTTGTTGAAGAGATTTCTTGCAGAAAATTTATGGTTCAATGCAAAACCATATTTGGTAGCTAGAATTTTAGGATCATCTATAGGAATTATATTTTTCGATGGCTTGGGGATTTGAGAATAACTACTCACATTGTGAAATGTTTTCTTTCTATCACCTCTTTTCTCACTAACATAAGTTGCAATGGGGATGCTAGTACTGGAAGTACTCAAATTATGAATTGTTTGCTTTGCAACTCCTTTCTTCCCAAGATTTACAGGGATGTTTTTCTTGCTGGATTTTACAACCGTAGATGTTGTATTTTTCTTACTCTATAATTTGGGGGTTCTTCCTCTGGTTGCTACTGTAGAAACACTATGTGGATGATTGGGATTTTCATTTTCAGAATGTTCATGACATTTGAAAGTTGGAAATTGAAGCTTGTTTCTATCCAATGGATATGTCTTCTTGACATTTCCTAATGCATTTTCCTTCACCTTCAACTCATACAATGAAGTAACTTAGGTTGAGAATGGACCCATATTTTTCCTTCCATTCAGAGCACTTGTAGTCTTGTTTCCCCATGGACTAGTGGTTACAATAGAAGAACAATTCATTAATCTGAATTATCTCATCTTGGAATTTGTTGTAGTTATCTTGCTGCACATGAAGATGAAAGACTTGGTAGAAAGAACCACGTTGATCTAACACAATTCGTGCTTGAAAAGGGTTTGCTTGTTTTCATCCTGTATCATGATTTTTCTTCCCTCAATGCATACCCATTTTGAGATATTCTTGATAGCTTGGGGAAAGTGTATGACCCATGTGCATAGGCCTAAATTTGGGTGATATTTGTACAAGAATAGGACACGTGGTTGTGGGTATGGTTAATCAATGTCTAATTGTAGTAGCTGCGTAAATGACATCTCTCAAGATCTATTTTCAGACCTGTAGAAGCAACATTACCAACATCGCAAGGATGCCATCCTTGAGATCACCTTGAGATATTAAAGGTATTGGGTGACTAATATTAGAGTTGTTGTGACAACACGTCTTGTCTTAGGGGGACTAATCTCAACTATAGAGAGCAATAAACAAAAATGAGATTGTCGATTAGATGGAGATGAAACATCTTGCAAAAATGACTAGAAACTATCAATTGTAGAAAGAAATGCTTCAAATGGAATATTTTGCTCAAGTTGTTAAGGTTTATTTCATTATATATTATTATTAAAAAAGTTAAATAATTATTAAAAAAATAACAAAATAAAATTATTATATATTTTAATAACAAAGCAAAAAAAAATAACAAATAAAATTAAAAAATGAAAAAAAAAATGAAAACCAAGTAGTATATGCACATCGAGGAAAGGTCGTTGCTTTGCAGCTGGGATAAAAATGCAAGTAGATCTGATTTGCTTCAATGCGTTGGTTAAAGGGATTTTCTTCTCAGTCAACGCCAAGATAAGGAGGCTGCCTGCATGCAAGTGAAACCTCCATCTCCTTCGAGTCAACCCTAACTCTCTCCTTCCAGATAACCCCATTGCTGGAGATCCCAATGTCATACTTTTCTAATTGGTCTGTTTTCATATCTAGGTCAATCGTTCTGAGGCTCAGAGTGCATAATCTTCCATTACATAACCCGTTTGTTGGAGACCCCAATGCCCTACTATTCTAATTGGTCTATTTGCATATCTAGGTCAATCGTTATGAGGTACGGAGTGAATAAGCTTCCGTCAGAGTGGATGAGTTAGCATCCAAGCTCGAGACAACATTCTCCATGGTGTTTTTTGGATTCTCAACAGGGCGGGTGAGCGGGTGGGGGCGATGATTCTCCATGGTGTTTTTTGGATTCTCAATAGGTAGGTAGGTGAGCAAGGGCGATGATCAATAGTTGGCCCACAATTTTAGTCGGGCCAATCTCATTGGTCAGGAGGCCTTCCGAACTGTGTATAGGGGCACTCTTATCAACAGACAACTAGCGGTCGTGAAGATAATTAGAAGATGCTTTACCAAAGGGGATGTGAACTGCCTAAATGAAGCAGAAACAAAGATTACCAATTGATTTCTAGTTTTTTACATCTTTGTACATATGAACCACTTCAAAATTCATGATATCATACATCGGAAGTGGTAGGTACCTTGAAATCTGGTTACATAAGCTACAACATCAACTTTTTTTTTATTTCTCTAAACTATTTGACAAAAAAATGGAATGAAACTCTTTGATTTTTTTGTCATGGCACTTTGTATGTATTCACATGATTAGTTTAGAATCAGATTTGTAAGGGGAATATCATTTCCATGTTTCAGTAGAAAATTTTTCGTTAATATTTCAAAATAAGGGCTCAATCTTGATATGATATGTCTGATAGCAGCAACAATTTGAGCATATGTGTTAATTCTAAAACAATTTGAAAAAAGATTGAATGAAATCCCCTACATGATTATAGGCTCAATACCAATTGGTTTAACATATGTTAACTATACGACTAGAGGTTATGGATCCTCTCAAACAAGAATTGATGCCCGATCTACGCATGGGGGATCTATTACTCGGTTTCAATCTTTATCCAAAAATGGAACTATGAGATGAAGAAGGAAAACTATTTCAGAAACAGATTCAGAAAAGGATTCCCACAATAATGGATTTACACTTCACAAACAACTTTCACTTTAATCCAAACAACTTCTTATAAAACATATTCATAAACCAATTCCAAAACATATTCATAAACCAAAAAACAAGCAAGGATGTCAAGCACAAATCCTGGTCGACTTCTGCTCCCAGAAAGTTGGTTAAACCAATGGGAGAAAAATACACTCGAAGACTTTATGCAATTAGTTGCATAAACATTGTCTTCTATGATTCTAGAATCTCAACAATACAGAGTTGCAATGAGTGCAGTCCTCAAGAAACCCCCATGTTATATCCCAACTAGTTTCAAACTTGGTATTTCAAAAGGCCAAGATCCTTCTCACTATATGGAGCTGGAAATTTATGAGCTCTCACCCATAAGTAGAGATACTCTAACCCATTTTCCACATGCTTGTTTGTCATTTCAAAATAATATTTATTTTACTAGGAATAATAAGTACATCTGAAGTTGGTTTGTCAAACAATAGCGTAGAAGCAATGTTCTAATTCTGCCCATATATTAGACTGTTTGACTCATTTCACAAATGCATATGTTCATGTTCTTTGTAACAACTCTCAAATTTAGTGTTTGGATGCCATTTCTACACTGTGACAACCTAAATGATATCATCGAGTTGTTTGTTAAATTCAAAATTTTTCTCTTTTTGATGACAAAGCCACTCTTTTTCGTTTTCCCGTGTAATCATTAACAAGAGTAATAGAGCATAACTACAACACACCTGTACCAAAAACCATTGACAGTAAAACAAATGAATCTGGGTTACATCATTCATTCCTGGAACCTTTCATAATCATATTTATTCCACCAACAAATAGTTTACTTTTGTGACTCTGGCCTACTATTTATTTTAGTTGGATAAGGTATAATTGGTGCACCACTTCATATCTACATGACAACATTACTTCCATTGTTTGCATCCTTATTGTTAACTCATAATATCCTATGAAGAGCTTTGTTTATTGAGTTTGATAAGTGCCTAAGTGAACCTTCTCTCTTTGTACAAACATAAATCTGAAACCAATCACGAGACACTCTACTTGTCATGGTGCATGTTCTAATTAGGTGGTTATAGTGTGATTTGGAAATGGAAAATCTCAAATTAAGACGAGAAAGCATTGAAACTCTTAGACCTGGTTTTGACATTTCTGTGAGAGTTCTTTTCAAAGAATTTGGTGTTGTAAGAAGTGTGGACTGTATTTCCTCTTTCGACCCCTTCAAAGAGTTATTTTCAAAGAATTTGGAACTGCACATGAAGATGATATACTTGGTAGATATCACCACATTGATATGACACAATGCATGCTTGAGAAGGGTTTTCTTGTTCTTAGTGTGCATCATAAATTTTCTACCCTCAATGCATACCCATTTTGATATATCTTTGATAGCTTGGGGAAAGTGTACGATCCATGTGGATAATCCTAAATTTGGGTGATATTTGTACAAGAATATGATGTGTGGTTATGGGTATGGTTGATCACTGTCTAATTGCAACAACTGCAAAAATGGCATCTCTCAAGGTGTATTTTCAGACCTGTAGAAGCAACATTACCAACATTTTTTAGATGCCATCCCTGGGATCACTCTGAGATATCAAAGGTCTTAGAGGGAATAATTTGAGAGCTGCTGTGACAACATGCCTTTGTCTTCTGACCACACAAGGTCACAACAAAACCATGAATTATAGAGAACAACAATGGGTTAATTTTTTGATGCCAAACTCTCAACCACATATCCCATACTCAATACAACAACATACCAATGATGAAATGTTATTTCGATGAGCACCCAACGAATCTAGAAATGACAGTATTGAGCTAACATAATACTTGCGAAGTATACAATAACCAGAAGGAAAAATAATCTCAACGACTTGGAAATTTTGAAGTAGAAGTTTGATTCACATCTATCAACAATGTCCATGAGAGTATTAGTAAACTGTGGAAGAAACAAAACATCAAGATATTTTAAAACAAGCATTTTACCGACATCTACGCATTTAATGGAAGCACAAGCTCAATTACTCAATGGTGATTTTGATGGATGCAAAAATATCCATTAACAATCCACACGAGTACTCCATGTTAATAAGATAGGTCAATGACAATTGTAATATTCAATAAAAAATATATTTGCATTTCCAAAATAGGTTTTCCTAAATATGCATACATCTGTTGCAAAGTTTTATAGGTAAAATTTCCACATATGGAAACTAAAACTTCGATTATGCTTAATGCAAAGAAGTCTCTCGAAAATTGTCAAACTGTGTATAGAAAAAAAACAAAGGATAAACAAAGTATTTGAATGGAAAGTTAAGTGTAATGGGGCAAAGCCACTTATTAGGTTCCCTATCAAATACCCATGCTCATCATCTGGATCAAATAAAGTCTGGTAAAGAGCTCTTGGATTCCTTAGAAACACTGGTTGGTAGGAAGGAATATAACACAATTTTTTTTGTTAATAGAGCTCTTTGATCTAAAAATGTCAAATAACTAAAATATGTTGGAGCACAAACAATTTGAGGTCAATTTGAGATCATTATTATCATAGTTAGGAAAAGTTTGAGTCAATTAGAGGATGAATATGTAACTTACAATGTACTGTTAAAAGGGTTTCCCCTAAATATAGTGTATTATTTACATTTAGGCAAATATTTAACACAGTTTAGAATTTGTTATTTCAAATGTCATTGTGGAGGAAAAATCGACTATTGAAGATGATGAAATAACAGATCATGTTTTTCTTCTTCTGAAAATGTAGAACAAACAATAAAAGTACTGAAGAATTGGCTAGCACAATTAATGAAAAGGCACGTTATTATTGTGGAAAGTCAAGGCATGTTGCTTGGAAGTGCAGACTTCATATTGTTGAGTTTTAGTTAAAGGGGAGACAACAAAAGATGAAAATAGTATCATCATCAATGATATTGAGGTAGAATAGGTTGGTGTTTACACTGGTGATGACTAGTTGTTTTGATTGGCTTCTTAAATGGTAGTTTCTTAAACACAATCTTTTGACATAGGTAACTTCAAAAGGAGTTTCTTAGCATGCATAATTGTCTAACTAAATACCATTTTCATCGCTAGGGTGATGGCTCCCTAATGGAGCACCAAAGGATAGTTCAATATTTGTTGAAGGAGAAGAACATATAAACTTGTGTGCATGGAATAATAAGTGCTAGACATAACATGTAACTAGGTCACCTACCTAGTGAACCAACAAGCATCTTGATTGATTACACAATTACCTTGGTGGTTGGAGGTGGACCCATATAGTTATAGTCCTCTTTTGTTAGACTTTTGGAAATTCAATATTAAGGGGATAAAATCTATTTTTCACGTCAAAAAGGGTTGTGAGAATACTAACAAGAAAAATAAACTCATGAATAAAAGTGACAATAACAATGCAAAGATGCCTCCAATTTTAATAGGTCCACCTTATCAATAATTCTTGTATATATGTATTCTTCCTTTATCTAACATATATGACTGTCATCTAGATCCTCTAATTTTATTTGAGCAATTGAATCATGGACAACATCACATTCAAATCGAGATGCTGACTTACGAAAATGAGAATGGACTCTCAAGTATAGAGAGAAATAGGCAACAATGAGCATGACAATTTGATGGAGATGAAACAACTTGCAAAGATGACCAACGACTCTCAATTGTAGAGAACACTGCTTCAAATGGAATATTTTGCACAAGTTGTTAAGGTTTATTTCATTTACAGTATGATAAGGTAGGAGTGTAATCATGATGGAGAGGATGATGTATACATAGGTTCTCACCTTCCAATGCATATGGAATACATGGAACATTTATGTGCTTACTTTTATCATTACATGGATAGAAAGACCATGCTCAGTCCACGAACATGGCTATGTCTCAAAGCTCAATACAATTTCAAGAGAGAGTGATTAGAAACAAGGGCACTATGTAGGCTCGACAATCCTTGAGAATGATCAACATCACTGTACAAGTGCAGAAAACCTTGATGATGAAGGATCTGTTGTGAAAGACTACTTACAGGTCAAGTTAAATGATGTTTTAGTGGCTCTTTCAGAGGAAGATGAAGAATGGATGTCTAAGAATGAAGAAGTGGAGAATTGGTGTGGTAGGGACAACTCAGATTTGAAAGATAAAGATGAAGAGAACAAGTGTGATGAAGGTGATATTTCTCCTACTGATAGTGTTGGGTTAGGAAATATGGAAAATAATTTATTGTTTGAGATGCGCTTGTGTAAGAGGAAAATCTAACATGCACTGGCTTTCCCCCACATTGAATGATGTGTGAGATGAGTTTGTGCTTGTGCAAGAGGGAAAGCTAGCACGTGCTAGATTTCCCCCACAATGGAATGATGTTTGAGATGCAGTTGTGCTTGTGCAAGAGGGAAACCTAGCACATTCTAGCTTTCCCCCATGGTGGATTGTGTTGTTCGAGATGTGCTTGTGCTTGTGCAAGAGAGAAAGCTAGCAGGTGTTAGCTTTCCACCATGGTGGAATGATGTTGTTCGAGGTGCACTTGTGCTTGTGCAAGAGGGAAAGCTAACACGTGCTAGCTTTCCTTAATGGTGGAATGATGTTGCTTGAGATGTGCTTGTGCTTGTGCAAGAGGAAATTTTAGCATGTGCAAGCTTTCCTCCATGCTAGAATGATGTTGTTCGAGATGCACTTGTGTTTGTGAAAGAGTGAAAGCTATCACACACTAGATTTTTCCCACAATGGAATGATGTTATTCAAGATGTGCTTGTGCTTCTACAAGAATGAAAGTTAACATGCACTATTTTTACCCCATGGAGGAATGATGTTGTTCGAGATGCATTTGTGCTTGTATAAGAGAGAAAGCTAGCACACGCTAGATTTCCCCCACAATGGAATGATCGTGTTCAAGATTCATATATGCTTGTGTAATATGTTTGATATGCACTTGTGCTTGTGCAAGAGGGAAAGTTAGCATGCACTAGCTTTCCCCAACACTGGAATGATGTTGTTCGAGATGCGCTTGTGCTTGTTCAAGAGGGAAATCTAGCACTCACTAGCTTTCCCCCATGGTGGAATGATGTTGTTCAAGATGCACTTGTGATTGTGCAATAGAGAAAGCTAGCACACACTAGCTTCACCCCAAGGTGGAATGATGTTATTCGAGATATGCTTGTGCTAGGTGGAAAGCTAGCACATGCTAGCTTTCCCCCACATTGGATGATGTTGTTTGAGATGAGCTTGTGCTTGTGCAAGAGGGAAAAATAGCTCGTGTTATATTTCCCCCATGGTCGAATGATGTTTGAGATGTGCCTATGCTTATGAAAGAGGGAAAGCTATCATGCACTAGCTTTCCCCCACGATGGAATGATGTTGTTCGAGATGTGCTTGTGCTTTTGCAAGAGGGAAAGCCAACATAAACTAGATTTCCCCCATGGTGGAATGATGTTTCTCAAAATGCACTTGTGCTTGTTAAAGAGGGAAAGCTAGCACACACTAGATTCCTTGAGGGTGGAATGATGTTGTTCAAGATGAGATTATTCTTATGAAAGAGGGAATACTAGCATGTGCAAGCTCCTCCATGCTATAATGATATTGTTCGAGATGCGATTTTTTGTACAAGAGGCAAATCTAACACACGCTAGCTTTCCCCTGTAGTGGAATGATGTTGTTTAATATGCGCTTGTGCTTCTGCAAGATGGAGAGCTATCCTACTCTAGTTTTACCCCATGGAGGAATGATGTTGTTCGAGATGTGCTTGTGCTTGTGCAAGAGAGAAATCTAGCATGCACTAGCTTCCACCTGCAGCGAAATGATGATGTTCGATAGGCATATATGCTTGTGTAAGAGAGAAAGCTAGCATGTACTAGCTTAACCCCATGGTGGGATGATTTTCGAGATGCGTTGGTGCTTGTGAAAGAGGGAAAGCTAGCATGCGCTAGCTTTCCCCTAGGTTGGAGTGATGTTGTTCAAGATGCCTTTGCGCTTGTGCTTATGAAAGAGGGAAAGCTAGCTTGCATTATCATTTTCCTATGGTGGAATCATGTTGTTTGAGATGTGCTTGTGCTTGTGCAAGAGGGAAATCTAGCATGCGCTAGCTTTCCCCCATAGTGGGATTATGTTGTCCGAGATGAGCTCGTGTTTTCACATTAGGGAAAGCTAGCATGCACTAGCTTTCCCTCACAGTGGGATGATGTTGTCTGAGATGAGCTCGTGTTTTCACATTAGGGAAATCTAGCACACACTAGTTTTCCCCTAGGGTGGGATGATGTTGTCCAAGATGAGCTTGTGCTTGTGCAAGAGGGAAATCTAGCACGCACTAGCTTCCCCCATGGTGGGATGATGTTGTCTGAGATGAGCTCGTGCTTGTGCAAGAGGGAAATCTAGCACGTGCTAGCTTTCCCCACTGGTAGGATGATGTTGTTCGAGATGCACTCCTACTTGTGCAAGAGGGAAAGTTAGCACGCCTAATGGTGGGATGATGTTGTTTGAGATGCACTCCTACTTGTGGAAGAGGGAAATCTAGAATGCACTAAATTTCTACCATGGTGGGATGATATTGTTCATGATGTGCTCCTTCTTGTGCAAGAGGGTAAGCTAACATGTGCTAGCTTTCCCCCATGGACAGATGATGTTGTTCAAGATGCGCTCCAGCTTGTGCAAGAGGGAAAGCTAGCATGCACTAGCTTTCCCCCAAGGTGGGATGCTGTTTTTTGAAATGTGCTCCTACTTGTGCAAGAGGGAAAGTTAGCACGCGCTAGCTTTCCCCCACGATGGGATGATGTTTGAGATGTGCTCCTGCTTGTTCAAGATGGAATCTAGCATGCACTAGATTTTCCTCATGGTTGGATGATGTTGTTCAAGATGCGCTTGTGCTTGTGCAAGAGGGAAAACTAGCAAATCCTAGCTTTCCCCCATGGTGGAGTGATGTTGTTCAAGATGCACTTGTGCTTGTGCAAGAGGGGAAGCTAGCATGCGCTAGCTTTCCACCATGGTGAAATGATGTTTGAGATGCATTTGTTCTTGTGCAAGAGGGAAAGCTAGCACGTGCTAGCTTTGCTAGCTTTCCCCCATGGTGGCATGATGTTTTTCAAGATGCACTTGTGCTTGTGCAAGAGGGAAATCTAGCATGCGCTATCTTTCTCCCACGGAGGAATGATGTTGTTTGATATGTGCTTGTGCTTTTGCAAGTGGGAAAGTTAGCACACACTAGCTTTCCCCCATGGAAAAATGATGTTGTTTGAGATGCACTTGTGCTTGTGCAATAGGGAAAGATGACATGCACTAGCTCCCCCCCATGGAAATCTAGCGCGCACTAGCTTTCCCCCACATTGAATGATGTTTGATATGAGCTTGTGCTTTTACAAGAGGGAAAGCTAGCATGTGCTAGATTTCCCCCATAGTGGAATGATGTTTGGGATGTGCTTGTGCTTGTGCAAGAGAGATAGCTAGCATGCACTAGTTTTCTACCATGGTGGAATGATGTTGTTCGAGATGCACTTATGCTTGTGCAAGAGGGAGTGCTAGTAGGCACAAGCTTTCCCCCACGGTGGAATGATGTTGTTCGAGATGCACTTGTGCTCGTGCAAGAGGGAAAGCTAGCACACACTAGCTTTCCTTGATAGTGGAATGATGTTGTTTGAGATGTTCTTGTTCTTTTGTAAGAGGGAAAGATAGCACACGCTAGCTTTCCCCCATGGTGGGATGATGTTTGAGATGCACTTTTGCTTGTGCAAGAGGGAAATCTAGCATACGCTAGCTTTCCCCAACACTGGAATGATGTTGTTCAAGATGCACTTGTACTTGTGCAAGAGGGAAAGCTAGCACACACTAGCTTTCCCCCATGGTGGAATGATGTTGTTCGAGATGCACTTGTGATTGGGCAATAGGGAAAAATAACACACACTAGCTTTCCCCCACATTGAATGATGTTGCTTGAGATGAGCTTGTGCTTGTGCAAGAGGGAAAAATAGCTCATGTTAGCTTTCCCCCATGGTTGAATGATGTTCAAGATGTGCATATGGTTATGCAAGAGGGAAAGCTAGCATGCAATAGTTTTCCCCCACGGTGGAATGATGTTGTTCGAGATGTGCTTGTGCTTTTGCAAGAGGGAAAGACAACATAAAATAGCTTTCCTCCACGGTGGAATGATGTTGTTCGATATGAACTTGTGCTTGTTAAAGAGGGAAAGCTAGAACACACTAGATTTCTTTGACGGTGGAATGATGTTGTTCAAGATGAGATTGTTCTTGTGCAAGAGGGAAGACTAGCATGTGTAAGCTCCTCCATGCTAAAATAATGTTGTTCGAGATGCGCTTGTTTGTAAAAGAGGCAAATCTAGCACGCGCTAGCTTTCCCCCACAGTGGAATGATGTTGTTCAAGATGCGCTTGTGCCTCTGCAAGATGGAAATCTATCCTGCGCTAGTTTTACCCCACGGAGGAATGATGTTATTCGAGATGTGCTTGTGCTTGTGCAAGAGAGAAAGCTAGCATGCACTAGCTTCCACCTACAGTGAAATGATGTTTTTCGATGTGTGTATATGCTTGTGTAAGAGAGAAAGATAGCATGCGCTAGCTTACCCCCATGGTGGGATGATTTTTGAGATGCATTGGTTCTTGTGCAAGAGGGAATGCTAGCACGCGCTAGCTTTCCCCTAGGTTGGAGTGATGTTGTTTATCATGCGTTTGTGCTTGTGCTTATGAAAGAGGGAAATCTAGCTTGCATTATCGTTTTCCTACGGTGGAATCATGTTGTTTGAGACATGCTTGTGCTTGTGCAAGAGGGAAAGCTAGCATGTGCTAGCTTTCCTCCATGGTGGGATGATGTTGTCCAAGATGAGCTCATGTTTTCAGATTAGGGAAAGTTAGCTCTTGCTAACTTTCCCCTAGGGTGGGATGATGTTTTTCGAGATGAGCTTGTGCTTCTGCAAGAGGGAAATCTAGCACGCACTAGCTTCCCCCATAGTGGGATAATGTTGTCCGAGATGAGCTCGTGCTTGTGCAAGAGGGAAATCTAGCACACTCTAGCTTTCCCCACTGGTGGGATGATGTTGTTCGAGATGAACTCCTGCTTGTGCAAGAGGGAAAGCTAGCACACCTAATGGTGGGATGTTGTTGTTCGAGATGTGCTCCTACTTGCGTAAGAGGGAAAGCTAGAATGCACTAACTTTCCCCCATGGTGGGATGATATTATTCATGATGCGCTCCTACTTGTGCAAGAGGGAAAGCTAGCATGTGCTAGCTTTCCCCCATGGACAAATGATGTTGTTCAAGATGCACTCCTGCTTGTGCAAGAGGGAAAGATAGCATGCGCTAGCTTTCCCCCAAGGTGGGATGATGTTTTTCGAAATGTGCCCCTACTTGTGAAAGAGGGAAAGCTAACATGCACTAGCTTTTCCCCACGACGGGATGATGTTTGAGATGTGCTCCTGCTTGTTCAAGATGAAAATCTAACATGCACTAGATTTCCCTCATGGTTGGATGATGTTGTTTGAGATGTGCTTGTGCTTGTGCAAGAGGGAAAACTAGCGCATGCTAGCTTTCCCCCATGGTGGAGTGATGTTGTTCAAGATGCACTTGTGCTTATGCAAGACAGAAAGCTAGCATGCGTTATCTTCCCCCATGATGGACTGTTTGAGATGCATTTGTGCTTGTGCAAGAGGGAAAACTAGCATGTGCTGGCTTTGCTATCTTTTCCCCACGGTGGCATGGTGTTTTTCGAGATGCACTTGTTCCTGTGCAAGAGGGAACGCTAGCACGCACTAGCTTTCTCCCATGGTGGAATGATGTTGTTCGATATGTGCTTATGCTTTTGCAAGAGGGAAATCTAGAACGCACTAGATTTCCCCCATGGAAGAATGATGTTGTTTGAGATACGCTTGTGCTTGTGCAATAGGGAAAGATGACATGTACTAGCATACCCCCATGGTGGAATGATGTTGTTCGAGATGCGCTTGTGCAAGAGGGAAAGATAGCATGTGCTATCTTTCCCCCACATTGAATGATGTTTGATATGAGCTTGTGCTTTTGCAAGAGGGAAAGCTAGCACATGTTAGCTATCCCCCATGGTGGAATGATGTTTGGGATGTTTCTGTGCTTGTGCAAGAGAGAAAGCTAGCATGTTCTAGTTTTCTGCCATGGTGGAATGATGTTGTTCGAGATGTGCTTATGATTATGCAAGAGGGAGTGCTAGTAGGCACAACCTTTCCCCCATGGTGGAATGATGTTGTTCGAGATGCACTTGTGCTTGTGCAAGAGGGAAAACTAGCATGCACTAGATTTCCTTGATGGTGGAATGATGTTGTTTGAGATGTGCTTGTTCTTGTGTAAGAGGGAAAGCTAGCATGCGATAGATTTCCCCCATGGTGGGACGATGTTCGAGATGCACTTATTCTTGTGCAAGAGGGAAAGCTAGCATGCACTAGCTTTTCCCAACATTGGAATGATGTTCTTCGAGATGTGCTTGTGCTTGTGCAAGAGGGAAGGCTAGCACGCGCTAGCTTACCCCCATGGTGGAATGATGTTGTTCGAGATGCACTTGTGATTGTGCAATAGGGAAATCTAGCACACACTAGCTTCACCCCATGGTGGAATGATGTTATTCAAGATGTGCTTGTGCTAGGGGGAAAGCTAGGACATGCTAGCTTTCCCCCACATTGAATGATGTTGTTTGAGATGAGCATGTGCTTGTGAAAGAGGGAAAACTAGCTCGTGTTAGCTTTCCCCCATGGTCAAATGATGTTTGAGAAGTGCCTATGATTATGCAAGAGGTAAAGCTAGCATGCACTAGATTTCCCCCACGATGGAATGATGTTGTTTGAGAGGGGATTGTGCTTTTGCAAGAGGGAAAGCCAACATAAACTAGCTTTCCCTCACGGTGGAATGATGTTGTTCGAGATGAACTTGTGCTTGTTAAAGAGGGAAAGCTAACACATGCTAGATTTCCTTGATGGTGGAATGATGTTGTTTAAGATGAGATTATTCTTGTGCAAGAGGAAAGGCTAACATGTGCAAGCTCCTCCATGCTAAAATGATGTTGTTCGAGATGCGCTTGTTTGTACAAGAGGCAAATCTAGCACGCGCTAGGTTTCCCCCATAGTGGAATGATGTTGTTCAATATGTGCTTGTGATTCTGCAAGATGGAAAGCTACCCTGCACTAGTTTTACCCCACGAAGGAATGATGTTGTTCAAGATGTGCTTGTGCTTTTGTAAGAGAGAAATCTAGGGTGCACTAATTTCGACCCGTAATGAAATGATGTTGTTCAATATGCATATATGCTTGTGTGAGAGAGATAGGTAGCATGTGCTAGCTTACCCCCATGGTGGGATGATTTTTGAGATGCATTGGTGCTTGTGCAAGAGGGAAAGATAGCACGCGCTAGCTTTCCCCTAGGTTGGAGTGATGTTGTTCAAGATGCGTTTGCACTTGTGCTTATGAAAGAGAGAAAGCTAGATTATGTTATCATTTTCCTATGGTGGAGTCATGTTGTTTGATATGTGCTTGTGCTTGTGCAAGAGGAAAAGCTAGCATGCGCTATCTTTCCCCCATGGTGGGATGATGTTGTCCGAGATGAGCTTGTGTTTGCACATTAGGGAAAGCTAGCACACGCTAGATTTCCCTTAGGGTGGGATGATGTTTTCCGAGATGAGCTTGTGCTTGTGCAAGAGGGAAAGATAGCACACACTAGCTTCCCCCACGGTGGGATGATGTTGTCCGAGATGAGCTTGTGCTTGTGCAAGATGAAAATTTAGCACACTCTAGCTTTCCCCACTGGTGGGATGACATTGTTCGAGATGCACTCCTGCTTGTGCAAGAGGGAAAGATAGCACGTCTAATGGTGGGATGATGTTGTTCGAGATCAGCTCCTTTATTGCATGAGAGGGAAAGCTAGAATGCACTAAATTTCCCCCACGGTGGGATGATATTGTCCGCGATGCACTTCTGCTTGTGTAAGAGGTAAAGCTAGTGTGTGCTAGCTTTCCCCAATGGACAGATGATGTTGTTCAAGATGTGCTCCTGCTTGTGCAAGAGGGAAATCTAGCATGCTCTAGCTTTCCCCCAAGGTGGGATGATGTTTTTCGAAATGTGCTCCTACTTGTGCAAGAGGGAATGCTAGCACGCATTAGCTTTCCCCCATGATGGGATGATGTTTGAGATGTGCTCTTGCTTGTTCAAGATGGAAATATAGCGCGCACTAGATTTCTCTCATGGTTGGATAATGTTGTTCAATATGCGCTTGTGCTTGTGTAAGAGGGACAACTAGCGCATGATAGCTTTCCCCCACGGTGACGTGATGTTGTTGAAGATGCACTTGTGCTTGTGCAAGAGGGAAATATAACATGCACTAGCTTTCCCCCATGGTGGAATGATGTTTGAGATTCATTTGTGTTTGTGCAAGAGGGAAAGCTAGCACGTGCTAGCTTTGCTGGCTTTCCCTCACAGTGGCATGATGTTTTTCAAGATGCACTTGTGCTTGTGCAAGATGGAAAGCTAGCACGCGCTAGCTTTCTCCCACGGTGGAATAATGTTGTTCGATATGTGCTTGTGCTTTTGCAAGAGGGAAAGCTAGCACGCACTAGTTTCCCCCCATGGTGGAATGATGTTGTTTGAGATGTGCTTGTGCTTGTGTAATAGGGAACGCTGACACACACTAGCTTCCCCCCATGGTGGAATGATGTTGTTCGATATGCACTTGTGTAAGAGGGAAAGATAGCATGTGCTAGCTTTCCCCCACATTGAATGATGTTTGATATGAGCTTTTGTTTTTGCAAGAGGGAAAGCTAGCACATGCTATCTTTCCCCCACGGTGGAATGATGTTTGGGATGTGCCTGTGCTTGTGCAAGAGAGAAAGCTAGCATGTGCTAGTTTTCTGCCATGGTGGAATGATGTTGTTCGAGATGCGCTTATGCTTTTGCAAGAGGGAGTGCTAGTAGGCACAAGCTTTCCCCCACGATGGAATGATGTTGTTCAAGATGCACTTGTTCTTGTGCAAGAGGGAAAACTAGCACACACTAGCTTTCCTTGACGGTGGAATCATGTTGTTTGAGATGTGCTTGTTCTTGTTCTAGAGGGAAGGCTAACATGTGCAAGTTTTTGTCCAAGCTAGAATGGTGTTGTTTGAGATATGCTCGTGTTTGTGAAAGAGGGAAAACTAGCATGCTCTAGCTTTTCCCCATAGTGGAATGATGTTGTTCAAGTTGTGCTTGTGCTTCTGCAAGATGGAAAGCGAGCATATGCTAGTTTTACCCCACAGAGGAATGATGTTTTTCAAGATGCACTTGTGCTTGTGCAAGAGAGAAATATAACACACACTAGCTTTACCCCATAGTGGAATGATGTTGTTCAAGATGAGTATATGCTTGTGCAAGAGGGAAAACTAGCACACACTAGTTTTCACGCATGGTGGGATGATGTTCGAGATGTGTTTTTGCTTGGCATGATAACTTTCCCCCACAGTGGAATGATGTTCGATATGCGCTTGCAGTTGTACTTAGGCAAGAGGGAAAGATAACATGCATTCACTTTTTCCCACGATGGAATGATGTTGTTTGAAACGTGCACGCACTTGTGCAAGAGGGAAAGTTAACATGTTCTAGCTTTCCCCCATGGTGGAATAACGTTGTTCGAGATGCATTTGTGCTTGTGCAAGAGGAAAAGATAGAATTCATTGGCTTTCCCCATGGTAGAATGATGTTGTTCAAGATGCGTTTGTTCTTGTGCAAGAGGAAAAGTTAACAAGCGCTAGCATTCCCCCATGGTGTAATGATGTTGTTTGAGATGTGCTTGTGCTTGTGCAAGAGGGAAAGCTAGCATGCTCTAGCCTTCCCCCATGGTGGAGTAATGTTGTTCGAGATTCACTTGTGCTTTTGCAAGGGGGAAAGATAACACGCGCTAGATTTCCCCCACAATGGAATGATGTTGTTCAAGATGTACTTGTGCTTTTGCAAGAGGGAAAGCTACCACACGTCAGCTTTCCCCCATAATGGAATGATGTTTTTCAAGTTGCATATATACTTGTGCAAGAGAGAAATCCAACAGACGCTAACTTTTCTCCACAGTGGAATGATGTTGTTCAAGATGCACTTGTGTTTGTGTAAGAGGGAAAGCTAGCGCACGCTAGCTTTCCTCCACAGTGGAATAATGTTGTTCGAGATGAGATTGTGCACGTGCAGGAGGGAATGCTAAGACGCCTAGATTTCCTTCACAGTGGAATGATGTTGTCCGAATTGCGCTTGTGCTTGTGCAAGAAGGAAAGATAGCATGTGCTAGTTTTCCTTCACAGTGGAATGATTTTGTATGAAATGCATTTCTTCTTGTGTAAGAAGGACAACTAACACGTGTTATCATTCCTACATAGTGGAATGATGTTGATTGAAATGCGTTTATTCTTGTGCAAGAAGGAAAGCTAGTATGCATTGGTGTTCCTCCACAGTGGAATGATGTTCGAAATGTGCTTCTGCTTGTGTAAGAAGGAAAGCTAGCATGCCCCAACATTCCTCCATAGTGGATCGATGATGTTAGAAATGCGCTTTTTCTTGTGAAAGAATGAAATTTAACATGCGTTAGCTTTGCTCCATAGTGGAATGATGTTTTTCGAAATGAATTTGTTTTGTTTAAGAAGGAAAACTATCACGCGCTAGCTTTCCTCCATAGTGAAATGTTGTTGTTTGAAATGTGCTTGTTCTTGTACAAGAAAGAAACCTAACAAAGGTTATCTTTCCTCCACAATGGAATGTTGTTTTTCAATTTGCGTTTGTGCTTGTGCAATAAGTAAACCTAACATGCAATAACTTTCCTCCATAGTGGATTGTTGTTTGAAATGTGCTTTTGTTTGTGAAAGAAGGAAAACTAGCACACTTTAGCTTTCTTCCACAATAGAATGTTGTTGTTCGAAATGTGTTTGTGCTTGTGCAAGAAGGAAAACTAGCATGCACTAGATTTCCTCCACACTGGAATGTTGTTTTTTGAAATACACTTGTGCATGTGCAAGAAGGAAAGTTAGCACGTGCTAGATTTCCTCTACCATGGAGTGATGTTGTTTGAAATGCGCTTGTATTTCCTCCACCGTGGAGTGATGTTTCTCAAAAGTTATCATGCGTTAGCTTTCCCACAATGTACTGATGTTGTTTGAGATGTTCTTGCGCTTTTGCAAGAGGGAAAGCTAGCATGCACTAGCTTTCCCCAATGTTGGAGTGATGTTGTTTGAGATGCGTTGGTACTTCTGCAAGAGGGAAAGCTAGCACTAGCTTTCCCACATGGTGGAATGATGTTGTTTGAGATGAACTTGTGCTTGTGAATAAGGGAAAGCTTACACATGCTAGCTTTCCCCCAAGGTTGAATAATATTGTTCGAGAAATGCTTGTGCTTGTGCAAGATGGAAATTTAGCACGTGCTAGATTTCCTCCATGGTGGAATGGTGGGATTTGAACCTGGGTGGAGAGGATAACAATTATTCTTTCAATGGATCAAGATAGACCCAATTGATTAGTCCAAACCAAGCTACTTCTAAAAATTTTCCATTTATTGCCACAATCTATTCTACAAATATGTTGTTGTTGAAAAAACTTTTGTCCAATATCTTCTATCATGTTGAATTTAAACTAGTATGCATATAAATCCAGCATTGTTCTGTTCTTCCTCCCATAACACCATTTTTCTGAGAGGAATATGGAGTTGTAAATTGCCTCATTATGCTATCTTTCTTGCAAAATAACTTGAGGGCTCAAGCTACTTTTCAAACATTGCTTTAAATTGTGGAAAAACATTAAATGCACCAACCATTTTAGAGTAATAAATACAAGTTTTTCTCCTAAAAGCATCAAGGAAAGATCTAAAACAATTCATCCCACCAACATATTCTACATATTTAAGATTGCACCATTGCTTGAAATTGTGGAAAAACATTAAATGTACCAACCATTTTAGAGTAATAAATACAATTTTTTCTTCTAAAAACATCAAGGAAAGATTTAAAAAAATTCATCCCACCAACATATTCTACCTATTTAAGACTGCTAATATCACTGTGCACTAAATCTAGAATCCCCACATTCTAGTGTAGACATTGTGCCTTCTAATTTGCTTGTCAATTACACAATATTCACGAGTCCAAATTAGAATCATTTTTTTTTGCTCATCCTCCCATTTACCATGCTTTTCGTTTTCATTTCTAATAGAGTTTTGGCATTCACATGAATAAAACTCTAATGACACTAGTCCACAAACTATTTTCTATAATAGATGATGCAACTTATAAATTTAACTTTAAAACATATAAATTCCCTTCTTAGGAGCATGTAAATGAACATTCCTTGCTTGGTTCTTCACAATGCCAACTTTTTTAGTGGAATTTAACATTCTAGCCCAAATCTATTATTTTTGCAATAGATTTCAAATCTCTTTCCAAATTTGGCACATGCAACACTCCTTGCAGAATATTCCTCCATTAGCAATAGGGACTTGCAACTCTCCAATGTCATATACTTTATGGTAGCTTTTATCTCCGAACTAGATAATTCTATTCATGTAAAGATGACAATAAATTTAGAGCAATTTTTATTTCCTTGTCATGTGCTATGTCATTCCTAAGTATGTAGTGAAGAAATCTTAGTCATTGGAGTTCTCCATATCAACTTTAAAATCTTGATCATGTTGATTTCTGCAGATGACAATATGAAACAATGCAATCTTCCACTTCCAATAGTCTCTTTGTATGTGCCCTAGCATATGACAATAATTGCACCTTATATTTTTCTTGTTCTTATATTTTGTGGTTTCTTGCCACCCCGTTGTTGGCATGTAGTCTGGGCTTACATTACTTCATAAATTGTTTCATTTTGTTTTTTTTGCATCCATTTTTGTTACTCTTTCAACATGGCTTTGTTAGAAAATATTTTGTTTCCCCTTTCTTTTGGCATAGAAAGCAAGTTATCCCCCAATGTTGGTGTTCTTGCATCGATTCTTCTAACAATGCATCAAAAACCATCTCAAAATATGAATTTTCTCTTTTCAAGATAAGTTATTATTCAAAGTATAAAATGATTGTGGCAATGACTTCAATAAAATTAGAAATGTTGGGATTGCAAGACTTTATAGTCATCCCTAACACTAGCAGAATGGGAAAATAAATTGAGTAAAAAAATGTGATCACTCATACCTTTTCCCTCCACATAATTCATGTTATAAATGTTTGTATGGAAGTACATTACCTATTTTGGACTAAATAGTACTACATCTTTTCGCTGGTCTTATAATTCTTGGTGTCTATTTGAATATTATTACAAAATGTGAGTTCTATTATAGACATTGCTTTATTCTCTTACTAAATATTGAACTTCATCCTTACTAGTAGTAAGAGGACTTGGTCTCCAGATTGGTTTCATTAGCAATACCAATTTCTCCTTCCCCTTTCAAAGCCATGTTAGGTTAATCATTGAGTGCTTGTGGTTTATTATGGCACATGGTTTTCATGTGATGGAAGTGTATTTAAGAGGCTTATTGTCTACATTATAATGTGTCTCAAATGGATGGTGTTGGTTGAATTGGGCATGGTCTTGGTTGACTTGGTAAAGGGTACTGAAGATATCTTTGTGTGGTTTTATTGGGTTTGGATTTACACATTAGATATGGGATTTTATGTATGTGTGCATGCTTGTGTTTATGTCTCTCTTGTAAGTGTAAAATTTCATATGGTATTGGAGCCTAGTTAGGATTGGAATCTGTAGAGAGAGTGTTTTGTGAGACTGAGAGCCTTAGGTTGATGTCAACATAGAAAAGGTGGGGTTCTCCGAAGCAATTTGGGGAAAAATTCTCATGGCTAATGGGAATGCCATTTCTAGAGAATATCTGCATGATGGTATTGGGTTAAGATAACTTTTTCATTTGGTGGGAGCTTGTGTTATTCCTTAAAACACCCTAAGGTTTGACCTAAGGAGCTCTATCATATGACATAATTTCTTTTGAAGCTAGGAAATTGAGAAGCACACATTTTTTTTTTTTTTTTTTGGCTTGAAGGCACATCATAAGAATGGGCATAGTATATGTGCGATGAGATGAACAATGGATGATATCCCAAGTTCATATAGTTTCTATTCAAATCAATCCTCTCCTTTCTTCTTTTGTAAATTTCTTATGAGCACAATTCATACACATACAACAATAAAACAAGTGCCATCTCCATAGTTAAATAGGAACTTGGTGGTTTGATGTGAGTTGATATTTTTCATTCTTTGATACTACTTGGATCTCTAATTGTGTGTAATTTATATGTAGAGTGCCTTTTGGTGGATGGTGGGAAAGGTTTTTCATTGTGTACAAAATCAATGGAACACCATTTTTAATTATTGAAACTATATTACTTTTTTGAAGGTTGTGTTTTTGCTAAAATATAAGAGACACTTTACATCATTTAACCTTAATTACAAATTACAATTCAATTGTGTGTTACAAAATTCATAGGAGTTACAATGGAAAATATAATTTTGAAAAAAGGGGACTATGTTGACCTCCTAATTAATGGTCAAGTTATTGGGCTAGGAAGGGTTGAATCTACAGACACTGAGACTTATTGTGGCAGAGAAAGGGTTAATGCAGGCTATGTTATAGTTTTGATAATTGGTGTCACTCAACCACATATGATTGTGGAAGATGTTGATGAAGGGGACATACATCCATGGAAGAGCAAAGCTTTGAGGCACAAAATAGGTAAATCAAAATCTCAAAGCATGTGGTAAGTGTTATTGATAGTATATTGAATGTTTATTTTAGCAAATACTATTTAAGTGTTTATGATAGTATACTGAATGTTTCTTTTAGAAAATACTGACTTTAATTTGGTGTATAGGTGCAAATGTTTCTTCTACATTTTCTATTGGAGACAAGGTAGATCTTCTACAATCTAGAGTGAAGGTAGGTGAGGGCTCCATATTCAATACAGAGCTTGGTCATAAGGTGCATGGAAGGATGGTAAAGAAAGGATGCATAGTGGTTAAAATTGAGAAGGTGTTAAAACATGATGCTCCTCTACCACATCCAACATGATTTGAGTATACACTAGGGGATGCATTGGAATCTTATGAGATTTGGATAGAATCAGATTTGGAACTTCATTGTCACGATCATTCCACAAATATAATTTTGACAAAAAGGGACTATGTTGACGTCCTAATTAATGGTCAAGTTATTGGGTTAGGAAGGGTTGAATATGCAGACACTGGGACTTATTATGGTAGAGAAAGGGTTGATGCAGACTATGTTACAGTTTTGATAATTGATGTCACTCAACCACATTTGATTCTAGAAGATGTTGATGAAGGGGACATACATCCATGGAAGATCGTGGATTTGAGGCACAACATAGATAACTCAAAATATGAAATCATGTGTTAAGTGTTATTAATAATATATTGAATGTTTATTGTAGCAAATACTATTAAGTGTTATTGATAGTATATTGAATGTTTTTTTTAGCAATTACTAAGTTTCTTTAATTTGGTGTATAGGTGAAAATGTTTCTTCTACATTTTATATTGGATACAAGGTAGATCTTCTACAATGTGGAGTGAAGGTAGGTGAGGGATCCATATTCAATAAAGATATTGGTTGTAAGGTGCATGGAAGGATGGTAAAGAAAGGATGCATAGTGGTTAAAATTGAGAAGGTGTTAAAACACGATGCTCCTCTACCACATCCAACAGGATTTGAGCATACACTAGGGGATGCATTGGAATCTTATGAGATTTGGCTAGAATAAGATTTGGAATGTCATTGCCATGATCATCCCAAAAATATTGACAAAGATAGGGTTACATTCACATGTACAAGGGTTTTTCTTACACATAGATGCACAGGAGCAAGCATGTGCATTGCCAAAGGAATGATAGTTAATGTCAACGAGGATGACATGGTTGAGGGTGAAACACCAGGTGAAATGGACTTCCATGTTTGCGTGGAAGAGATACATGGAAATTGTGAAATATGTAGGATAGGGGATAAGTCTATACACTATTTGGTTACATGGCCAATAAATAAATTGGTGGACAACAAAGGTTAGATGTTAAGGGTCAAGGAAAAGTTCAAGGAAACACCCAAGGAAATGGTGATATGGGATTTGATAGAGGACACAAGTCCCTTAGAAAAATGTAATGGGGATATTTATAATGAAAAAAATGTAGACTCAAATGATATGCATGTAATGAGGCCATATAAAAGGATTAAACAAGTTATGGCTACAAAAAAAGTTGCAAAATGTCAAACATAGATAGATGAAGAGAAAGAAATCCGACTTTTGGCAGTGGATGAATGTTGTAAACAAGAATGTCTTCAACATGTGGATAGGAAGGCCATTGCAGTTTCTAGGAGTATGGAACACATAAGTAAAAATGTTGTTCGGGAATTTGTCTTGAATTCACTCCTTTCAAATGCAGTCATGTTAAAAAGCCATGGCCATGGCCTATCTCCTATTGTTAGAAAATTAAAGGATATGCGATTTAATTGTAATATTATTTGTAAGAAAGTGTGGTACAAGATACATAAGATTACTCAAAGCACCTTCTATAAGTACCAACATTATTTCCAGCATGGACACATCAAAGCCATTCATGGTAACACCAACACATGCAAAGCACATGCACATACCATGGAAGCCATAGAAATATTACACAAAATTGTAATGGATAATTCAGATTATTCACCAAACCAAACACGTCAAGTTGAAAAAGATGGAAGGTCTACTCCTTTAATATTGTTGCCTTCTACTTACACACAAGGTTCTTTGTTAAATGAGATCAATGAGGCTCTTCAAAACTCAATTACCCATCAATATCACAACCAACAATGAGAAATATTTGGAATACTCATTTTCAAGATGTGGCATTCTCAAAGAATACTAACTTTAGTAAATGTAGTGAATGTATCATGTTGAAAGCATGATGAAGTCAGCAACTACAAAAGAGTTGGAAGAAAAGGCACGAGGTAGATTGAACAAACATAACAAGATTGTTATGTGTTGAAGATATTGCTACTTTTCCCATAGAATTATGTCAAAGCAGTTTCCAAAGGAGTATTTGAGCATTATCCATGATAAAATGGACAAAACAAAGACTTCAATCCCAAGGCTACGTGTCAAATCGAAATCTATTGCAGGAACAAACTTGGGTTTGTCATTGACAGGTATGCTAACACATGGGCATAAGACAAGAGGTTTTGGTCATTTCTCCCTAGCATTTATACATATGGGGTCACAATTTACCATTACATCCCTTGCAAAGTGATTGAGGGACCTTGAAGACCCATACCTTGATATGTATGGTGATTTTCTTTATGAGAGTGGAAGTTCTAGAAACCCAATCTCAAATGCTTTACTAGACAATAATATTTACTCAAAATGTAGAGTGTACAAGGATGATTTTCTATCTCATAGAATATCAAAAAATCAGAATGTTGATTTAAAACCTCTTCCTCCACATTTGTTGTTACAGTTGGACAATGCAACAAGTGATAATAAGAATCATTATCTTTTCATGTTTCTATCACTTTTAACTGCTCTTGGTGTCTTCTTCAATATTGAGGTTGGGTTCTTTCTTGTGGGACACACTCATGAAGACATAGATGGAACCTACGAAAGAATGTCTTCAAAATTGAAAAGTAAAGACATATATTCTTTACTTGAAATGCTGGATACATATCGCACGATTGAAGAAAAACAAGTTTTTCCACCTACACTGATTGACAAGGTGTATGACTTCAAAATTTTCCTTAATGGATACATCAAGGAGGGAAAAAATGCACTAGTCGGACATCTTAATGTCCAATACTTCCAATTTATTGTACTCAATGATGTTCCAGTACTAAGGTACAAAGAATCCATCAGAGATATTGAGTAGTCAGAACCAGTTGAGTTGTGGAATGTAGATATGCAAGGTCGAACTAAATTTCCCACTGGGAAGCCATCTTTCTTAGTTCCCAAAGAGAATGATGTCTATTTAAAAGAACTAAAGGAAGGAATAACATCATACATAAAAATGTTGAAAGACACTATCGACAATGATGATTCACCAATTGTTACAGAGGAATGGAAAAATGAAGTAGAGTATTGGGAAAACGTTCTTGGCACATTAGATGAAATCTACAATGATCATACAATAGTGGAAGGAACTGATTCATCTTCTAAGGATTTATGTCCCAAGACAAGGAGAATTTTCAATGCTAACTGTAATGCACTCTATGTAATCTCAAATATTGTGGATGGGAATTTTGATAATGTGACAGATGAACCAGTATATGTTGGACCCAAGTGCAACAAGCCAAATACAACATTCAATCCTATGATTGATGTTGAAAAATGAAAGATGTTGCTAGTTAGATCAGAAAACGAGGATGAAGGGGAGATGATTTGGATGGAAAAAGACACCTCAGATATCTTCCAAGATGATGAAAGTGAGACTCTTCATGTAAAGGTTGATTGGTGGAATCCTCGTTCAGGGAAAAACACGGGAAAAATATTAGAACAATATTGGGTACCAAATCCTGATGAAACTTGAATCTATTCCAATTAATACCATTTTTTGGGCATGGATGCCAAAGAAAGAACATTGCAGGAAGACCGAGATAAACAATTGTGGTGTAGAAGCTGTACTTGATCTACTCGAGCGGATACCATGAGATCATGTGGAGATGATTCATGAATGTAATTTTATCCTTTGAAGGATATAATAATATACATGAATATACACTTTTTCAATGTTTGTTGTATATCAAATATTCTTTTCATGTTATTTTTTGAGGAGTTTTATAATATTTAATACATATATGCAAATTTTGGCTCAACTTCAATGTATTCATGTGATGATGCTTTATGCAAATTACATTACACCATTCAATATTTAAATTTTCAATGCTTTGTTTAGATCATCATAATTTCTCACTATATCAACCTTGCATAATCAAATCCAATAATGCACTTAAAAACATTTACTAGATTTGGTCTATTAAAACTATATTGAAGTAGCTAATTAGTATTATTTTCAATATAAAACATTTAAACACTTCATGAATAAATACTAGACTCTTGCAATATAGTCTCAAGTGAGTTTTCCCTAATATTTGTTATTATATTTGATATAAATTAAATTGTACTACTATGTTGCATTCTAATTCATAATAATTTGATTTTGGTAGTTAAACAACTTGCAAACTTTAAAGTGTTGTGAACATTATACTCAACGTAGAGAAAATAATTACTTAGTATCAATTACCAAAATGGCTAATAATAGTAACAAACACAATTACTATGCCGTTAAACAAATTTATAGGTAATCAATTTGTTACACAAACTATTATTCATGAGTCAATTTTTGATAAACTTTGCTTTAATACAGAGATAGAAATATTAATGATAATAGAAATTATGTAAAGAATCTCAGTTTTAGAGGAATATTAATATGCTCTTTTCAGTATAATATGTTCAAACACTTCATGAATAAATATTTAACACTTGCAATATTTAGTTCACTCACTTTTCTGTGTCCCCTATGGTATTTGAAAAAAAATCAAATTGTACTACTTTTTTGCTATTCTAATTCTTAATTGATTTTGATTGTTAAAACAATTAATAATAAACATTGAACACATTATTAAGATCAATGTCATTAAATAACTTTATAGGTAAGACATTTCTCATATATTAATTTATTATTGATGAAGTAAACCTCTATAGGTTACTTAGATTTTAATACAAAAATACAAATAATAATAGAAATAAATTTTGTTGCTATTTTAATTCATAATTTATTTTGATCAATTCAAGGGTAAACCTAGACTTAATAATGAAACATTTTCTTGTGTGGACTTTAAAAAGGCCCCAACTTCGTATAATAAAATATAATACTCTGAATATAATATTAACATCAATGTCATTAAATAACTGTATAGGTAAGAAATTTATCAAAAAGTTAAAAATAAACATTGAACACATTATTAAGATCAATTTCATTAAATAACTTTACAGGTAAGAAATTTCTCATATATTAATCTATTATTAATGAAGTAAACCTCGATAGGTTACTTAGTTTTTAATACAAAAATACAAATAATAGTAGAAATAAATTTTGTTGCTATTCTAATTCATAATTTATTTTGATCAATTCAAGGGTAAACCTAGACTTAATAGTGAAATATTTTCTCTTGTGGACTTTAAAATGAAACCAACTTCCTAAAATAAAATATATTACTCAATACAAACAATATTAGTTACTATGACAATAAATAAAAATGCTATAGTAATGAACACATTAGTATTATGTCATTAAAGAGCTTTATAGGTCACTTGAAAATGGTGTCAATCTCCTAGACATACTATAGTACCTCAACGTTGAGATTGTTACTATAATATCAATTTATAACTAAAATCTAGGTTAATAATAGTAATAGACATTGATTATTAATGACACTAAATAAATTTAGGGTGAGAAATTTCTTACAAATCTATTATTTATAATGTAATCCTTTATCAATTTAGCTTTTAATAGAAAATATACATCATAATAATAGAAAAAGATTATGTTTTTATTCTAATTTATAATTGATTTTGATTGTTAAAACAATAAACTTAATACGTAGTAACTCACATATAATATTTTCTTTTGTCGACTATAAAATATTGTCAACCTTCTAATATAATAAAATATAATACTCAATATAGACAATATTATTTACTACGTCTAGAATTAAAATTGTCATAATAGTAAGAAACACATTGGTATTATGTCATTAAATAGCTTTTATGTAGGTCACTTTAAAATTGTGCCAACCTTCTACTAGTATACTAACTCAACATTAGTTAGTATATTAAATTATAATTAAATTGGTTAATAATAGTAAGAGACACAATATTATTAATGTCATTAAATAATACTAATCAACTTAGATTTTAATACAAGTTATAAATAATAGTAATAGAAATAATGTAAGGAATCCAAGTCGAAGACTTAGATTTGCTTCTACAAGTTTATGTAAATTTGATTTTATATAGTTTATCATGATAAATTTATTAAAAAAGTGGTGAATATATACAAAAAGTAGTGAACCAAGCAATTTTTTAATTCCACAATTTGAAAAAATGCAATCTTGCTAATTTAGTTCGAAATTCTAGATCTATTGATTTTTATTTAGATTCATTCTTTTACTTAACACACAAGTTAAGATGTAGCTAAATCAAGATCCGCTATTGTGATCTAGATCCATTTAACTTTCAATACAAAAATATAAATAATAATAATGGGAATAAATTATAATGATACATGAGAGTTTATAATGATACATTTATAACAAAAAAAATGGTGAATATATACATTCAAAGTAGTGAATTAAATGATTTTGTAATTCCATTTTTGAAAAAACTCAATCTAGATAAAGTTCTAAAATTCTAGATCCATTGAATATTTCCAAATTTAATGAAACATGTGTTTATGGGATGTTTTCAACATGAGATATGATCAAATTCTTCCATTTAATAGGCCAGTTAATGTTTTTCTCCACATACATTGCTTCCTCATGCACCGACTGAACAACGAGTATTTGAAATCGTCAATGAACCATGTTATAGCCTGCACTTGCGCTTCCAACCTACAACTGCATTTAATTTGAAGAAATTTAATTTTGGATGGTGGGGAAACTCATAAATTTATTGATGTTGCATGGGTGATGAGGCACAGTATCCCTTCAGAGGAGTTTGAAGGATTCACAGTTGTTGTGGCTAGGAACTATAGGATGGATTTCACCATATGGATTCCCAAGCTAACCATCACACTTGGGAATTATACCATGATAGATTCATTTTATGTGGTGAATGTGGTTGACACAAACATTGTTCTAGGATTCCAGTGACTTTATTCCATTGGGAAGTACACTACCAATGATCAGACTATGGAGATGGAGTTTTAGGACTCGGATGGTAAGAGGGTTGTTCTTCGTGGCATGAATACATACCCTCCCAAGGTAGTTTCGTCCCAAAAAATGGAAGGTGTTTTCAGGCAGGGTGTCATTCATGGGGTAGTAGAGTGTTTTATTTCAATACAGAGGCCATCTGAGAAGACTCAACAGTATCCAGTAGACATTTGGGAGTTTCTTTAGAAGCATGAGAAGGTATTTTGAGACCTTCCTTCAGGCAGACCCCCTGATCGTAGATTTGAGCACATCATTGAGTTGGAGGAGGGAGTGCATGAAATCATCAATACTCCCTATAAACATCCTAAAGTCTACAAGGATGATATTGAAAAGACAATAAAGGAATTACTCAATTTGGGATACATTCGACCCAGTTCAAGTCCCTTTGCCTCTTTTGTTGTGTTGGTAAAAAAATATATGGGAGTTTGCATATGTGTGTGGATTACAGGGCCTTAAACAAGAAAAATATAAAAAACAGGTATCCCATTCCACGAATTGATAAACTAATGGATGAGCTGAGGAGAGAAAAATATTTCTCCAAGATTGACCTCCGCTCAGGGTATCACCAGTTTCGTGTCAGGGAGAAAGATATTCCTAGAACAACTTTTTGTTGTCATTATGGACACTACGAGTTCCTGGTCATGCCTTTTGGGCTAACCAATGCCCCTACAACATTTCAATCATGTATGAATCACACTTTCAACAAGCAGTTGCACAAATTTGTGCTGGTTTTCTTTGATGATATCCTTATTTATAGTAAGACATGAGATGAACATCTACAACATGTGGATGAGGTGTTGAGAATATTGACTGAGCAATCCTTTTATGCAAAGCTATCCAAATGTGAGTTTGGAATGACATAACTATTGTACTTGGGGAATGATAGAACTATTGTACTTGGTTTCGATAGTGAAATCTATCTAGCCTAAACAATTCTCACATTAGATCATCCATATTTATTACTTGTGCTTCATTGTCATCGATTTCATCTTCTTGTGGTGGAGTTTTCTGAATAGTGGCAGAATCTGTTCATTCACATATGAAATTCTCATTCCTAGTGGGTCAAATTATTTCAATGGAGGGCGATTTTTTGTTGTGGGAATATGTTGAATATTGAGGAGGTCGTTTCTAGATTTGGGGGGGACGAGTTAGAGAGTTTGGTGCATTTTCCCTCCACAGGGGTCAAGGTCATACCCTGTTGGAAATTTTGTGGCTACATGAATCATATTGCCATTTGTGGGGGCGATTTACTCACATCTGGGCACACCCTACACTTGTTGGTTTATAATCCCATAATATTTAGACGATTTAGGCCAAGGGGAAATAGAGTATTTTTTAAGGGAGTCTAGCCTCTTAGAAAAGGTTGCACTCTATCTTTGGGGGTCAATTTTTAGAGTGGATGTTTGTCATTTTTTAAGGAGTTCATCTCATAGAAGGGGATTCAATTTGTTGTTTTTGCGGGGTGGATTTGTATCATATGGGAAGGAAAAGCAAGGTTCTGTTATCTACATCACATTCATCATTTACTGAGGTCATTGCTCATATATTTTGGGACTCAAATATCTTCATCTACAGGTTGGACGCCATGAGAAAGGGGGGTTTCTTCTCCATATTTATTCAACAACATTATATATCAGTTTGAAGACAACCCATGGAATAATCAAGTTTTTGTAGTCTCTATTGGAGTTTAATATATTTCTGTTGTTTGAGTACTCACTTATTACATATTTGAAACTCCCATTATAGTGTATGTTATTGCCATTTTCATCACGGATTAAATCTTTATAATAAACTATGTTGTGAGTAATTTTCCATGTATCATGATATGTATCTCATTTGTAGTAGAATCAAATTGTGGAACATTTAAAATCTTGTGATATCCATATATATTTCCTCATGAAAACCATAAATGAAACACAAAACAATATAAGGGAATAGAGGTACTCACCATTCTGTGTGCCCTTGCATGTGCCCTCTGTGTTCCCTTGAATGAGTTATCTCCATATGCCCTTGCAGTGTATCTCCTCTGTGTGCCATCTATGTTCCCTCGAATCCATGCCCTCTGTGTTCCTTCCATGTGCCCTCTCTCTCCCTCGCAGTGTATCTCCTCCCTCGCAGACTCTATCCCCTTGGTCGCATGCACAGTGATCTCCTTGGTCGCGTGCAATGGGATCCTTCCTATGCTTTGGATATTACCCTCCCTCACAGACTGAATATCTCCTCTTGGTCGCATTCTCCCCTTGGGCACGTGTACAATGATCTCCTTGGTCATGTGAAACAATGGGTGGGCTCCTTCCTATGGTTTGGATATCACAATAATGGTTTGAATCCCTTATGACACGATCGTGGTATTTTGAATTTACATGTATTGGTATTAAAATTATTTTTGAAATTTTGGGTAGACTTAATTATTTTTGACTGTTTCAAGTTTACAAAATATTATAAAAAAATATTTTAATTTGTTATTCCAAGGTGTCTAGAAGCATCATAGATATTTAACTTTGTAATTATAATTAGAATAACACCATTACGTTGAACTCATGAGAACTATTGCATTGAACACACTAAATCCCTAATACATAATAATATGTAGCCACTGTGACCTAGAACACATTACACTCTATAGCCCTTGTGACCCTTGACACAGAAACCTCATAACCCATGACGACATTGAAATAATCAAATTGACACATTAACCTCTTACACACCTCAATCTCGAACCGATGTGACCCTCGATATACTATTCCCTTTAACTTGGAATACAATCACCTCCTAGCACACTGTGACTCCAAACTATTATGACCCTTGTCACACTATAATTGCTTACAAACTATCCCTCTAACACACTGTAACCCCTAGTCACTGTTATCCCAAACAAATTGTGGCTCTTAACAAATTCACCCATTAACACACCTTGATATTTACTAATATGACCTTAGACACACTATACTCTCTAACCAATATTACCTTTATACAATCATTTCCTAATACTTTTTTCCATGTCACTATGCATGGTAAATACTTGAAGACTTCACCATCATCTGTGGGTTGTAACCAGGGTAAATCGTTTCACAAGGACATTGAATATTAACATATAACATATAATTGGCTCAAGGACTTGATTTCGATATCTCTTATTTTCAATTCACAATTCTCAACCACTTGGGCTAGCCCATCGAGCTTGACATCTCATAATACACTATGAAATTTGAACATATTAACCTCTTAACACAATGGGGCTCTTACGTATTATGATTTTGAACACGTTATACCTTCAATCCCTTGTGTTCTTTCATACAATCAACTTTTGACCACTCTAACCCTAAAAACATAGTAGCCCCTAACCTTTATGACCTTGGACACAAACACCCCTTAATGTACTATGACTCCAAACATTCTAACCCACCCTCTTGACAATATTGACCACATTGACCATGTTTGACTACATCGACCATATTTGGTCATAGTGATAATGTTTCATCGTGTTTTATTGTTGTTGACCATATTTTCCATTCTTGAATATATCAACTGCATTGACTCACTAACTCTTAATACTCTAAGCTACTAACCTCCTTATCCAATAACTTTAGTAACCCATTTGCGATATTTAACAATCATTGAGAATATTTACCATGGTTAACCCATAAATCCTTGGACCTCATAAATGACTAACCCAACAACTATTAATCTATTAAGTAAGTAATGTTTTCACCTAGTGATTTACTAACATAATCAACCTCTAATGCACTATGAACACAAACAAACCAACTTTTCCCTTTGACACTATGACCTCAAGTATGCTAATCCTTTAATATCATGTGACCCTTAACCCCATGACCATCAACATAATCACCCCCTACTACTCTATGTTTCAAAAAAACAATAACCATTATAACACCTAACCTTTGTAACCCTATACACAATATACCTCTTCAGCCTCATAACCAAGTCTTTTGTAAAAGAAACTTATGGTGGACATGATGCACATCAACTAGAGAGTGTCATTCTTATCCTCGCCATTATGTTGATCACCATTGGATCCATTAAGGATTCATTAATGATGATTGACATAATGATAATGATGAAATTGAAGGAAACAATGAATCTAATTATAATGGGGAAGATGTTGATGGAAAGGGTGATGATGGTAGCAATGAAGAAAAATAATCTGTTTTGGTAAAAAAAATAAAAATCACAAATAATGTTTCCATGTAAAAAAATTCTTCCATATATTTTAACATTAGTTTCCATTATATTCTCATATTATTGTAATGGTTATGTAAAAAAAAATGAATGCACATTATGCGCAACATCACTCAAAATATCAATATTATTTTTATCAATGAAATCATCCTAATCATCCTTCTACTAATGATGAAGATGATTCTAATGAGTATTTCCCCAAAACAACATTGCAAATGATCATCAACACTATTTTATCTTCAACAACATGGCACCTTTAAGATGGTAAGTGCATGTATAATTTCTCTTTTTCCCCTCTTTTACTTTTGCATGTCACTGCAATAGGGTAATTGTTATTCACTTAATTATTATTCGCTTGATTGTGTGGTAGTTAATTAGATTTATTTTTTCTCTCTTCTCAACCTTTCTTGATTGTAATGCATCATTGTTTGATTTATTTTGTTAATCTTTATTTAAAACTTAGTGCCATTATTCCAACACTTCACATTGAAGGGTGATGACTATGACTAGGGGTAACTTTCAATTCAAGTTTAGGAATGACCAGGCCCACATCAAGTGAAGGAAGAAAATTAAGAAGGTACATGTGTTATCCCATTCCATGTCAACAACAATGCATCCATTCATTGAGAACACTAAAACCTGACAAATCGATGACTCCACTAAATTAGGGTTTATGGTTTACATGATGAATTAACAATGGAAGAAAGTGGGTCTGTGAGTCAAATTTGAGTCCAAAATACCATATCTTTAAGTCATGCGAATATTCTATCCATGTCAAATTTCAATGCATACATAAACCGTTTGAAAAAATTTCAATGTTGGCCCCATTCATAGGTCACTGTTGCCTGTGTCTAGTCCTAGTACAATTTCCTTGTAAAATTTGTATAAAATATTTGGAGAATGATAATTTTTAAGGTGCTAGGCCTCTTCCTACACACCATGACCAGATCACCTCTCATTAACAGTCTGTGCATTGATCCCTTTTAGTTTTGGGTTGTTAGTATTTTCAATTGCACGCACCTTTCAATCTAGTCAAAGTTCAATTAATGTCTCTTGTTACTGTAGGGTTATAAAGCCTCATGATCCCAATGCCCATATGCCTCCAAACTTGGGATATAATGATCGTTTGGTGACAATTGTCATGAAGGGTGATGCCTAAGACTAGGGGTAACTTTCAATTCAAGGCTAGAAATGACCAATCCCACATCAACTGAAGGAAGAAAATTAAGAAGGTACATTTGTTGTCCCATTCCATGTCAACAACAACACATCCATTAGGCGCAATCGTGCAGAGCTCCTCTTGGTTTTGAGAATAGTCATTCTCTAATAAACAGGGGAAACCATGTGAAGGTGGAAACTCTAATTATGCCCCCCCTCCCCACACATCACTCTCAATTTCCCCATAGTACCTAATTTGAAATTATAAAGAACATGTATCATATACTATATTATACAAAATAAACACATATAAAGATCATATAAAAGATATAAATACATACCTCTTCTTTCCAACAATCAAATATCAGTCATCTTCTTCTTCATCTAGCTCAACATCTGTATCAATATCTGGTTCATAATCAATATTGGTGAAAGGCTCATTCATATCAACATCATCATCAACATCATTTTCGCTAATATAGTTATCGATATAGTCAATGAGATCATCGTCTCCTACATTTGGATGATCGACTTCAACTTATTCGTCTGACACATCGACTACATGAGCCACCTGCTGTTGATCTTCATAATCATGATCTTATTCCCCTTTATTATCTTTATCCTCAGCTACATGATTATTGTTGGATTACTAAGAGGGGGGGTGAATCCGTAATAGCGTAATTATAATCCTTTTTCTTCAATTGTTATATCAATGTAGAATTATTATCCAAAAATGAGCAGTAAGAAATAAACAATCACACACATACACAGTACACCAGTGTTTTATGTGGAAACCCAAATCGAGAGAAAACCACATAATTATTTTTCTTATATGTCTTGAAAAATTACATTCATTGGAAGCACCAACTTCCTTTGTTTTCCAGCTACAATTGGAAGGAGGATCCAACCCCCTAGTTTCTCAGGCTACAACTTGAGGGAAGCTCTAACTCCCCAATTCTCTAGCTACAACCAGAAGGAGGCTACAACCCCCAATGTTCTCCAACTACAACTGGAAGGTGGCTAAAACCACCTGTTCTTGCCCCATCCTGCCACCCTGAAGTAGAAGTAGAATGATGGAACCACTGTCACACTATCACTGTGAGATATACCGTTGTAAACCTGTACCAATAAATCTAAACCATGCATCAACCATGCATCAACCTGTATCTCAACCTGTAATCAACCTATACCATAAACAAGTGCATCAACCATGCACCAACCTGTAATCAACCTGTACCGTAAACAAGTGCATCCAACCATGTGAAAATTATGTACCAATCATGTGTCAACTACTAATCAACTATGACTCATCAATATGTACCAACATCATCAACTATACACCTCATGTATGTGTGCCAACTCATCAACTATTTGTCTCAACCATGTACTCAACATGTACCACAACCAAAATCCCTCATCAATTTCATCATGAAAATCTGATTTGTAGCTCTATAATAGATCTGATGTATATGATCACATTCCTGCAAACCTTCCTTAACTTTAAAAACAAGAGACTAGCATTTTCATCAAACTTTTCTTTAGTCTCACATGCCCAGTTTTGGATTAGTCAACAACCCTAACTTGAAGTAATCATAACTTTTAATCTGTAATGTATAAATATATGAAACTGATACACAATGTTATTCAGTGTTTTTTATGCAATTCCTCCAAGTTTCACTACTTGGAACCTCTCAGAAAAGGAGTTATAGCAAAAATGGCATACCTTGCTGAATTATGGCTTATTCTAGAGAGAGACCTTGTAGAGCGTTCCCTGCACAAAATATTTGATGAATTGATCTAAAACTATTACAAAACATACTAAATACCATTCCCTAACCAACACATTTGGTCTCACTGAATTTGGATATGTTATGAAGAAATTATGACTTTTTTACCCAAAACACCTGATTTTGACTAGTTTCAAGACTGGCCACAAACCCTATTTTCCATGGAGTGTAACTCCCAAAATAAAATGATCCACAGGCTTAATTATTTACCACATATACTTGGATATGTTTTCTCACTTGCATAGAAATTTCAGGATCTGAATCATTATAGAAAGAATGTTATAGCGAAAATGGTGAGATGACTTGTAAATAACATACCTTAGAAAGCACCATCAAAAGAATTTATCCTTCCTTTCATTTCGACCTTCTTTCCTTCACTTTCCTCAGAATTTCGGCTTAGATATCATTTGGTTACCTCAGACACCTATAGATATTCAATATTCTCAAGTGTGATTCAAATGAGAGAGCCTTGCCTCTTATTTATACTCTCCAAGTAGCTTCCTTAAAAACATCTT
>ML777548.1:995536-1014133 GCA_009831015.1 Picea engelmannii
CCACTTTCCTTATTTTAGGGTTGGGTCCACTTCTAATTTCTCCATTAAATTTATTATTGAAATAATTTATTTTGTATTCACTTTGAATTATAATACACTCATCACTTCACTTTAATATTTACCTTTTAAAATCTCTTAAACCATTTTGACTACTTTGACCTTTTGGGGCTTCTAGATGACATATGAGGGTCCTCCAAATTTGTAAGGCCATAAATCTCAAACCGTGAGGAGTTATGTGACGTTCTACATACCACCATAACTGGCATCACATTTACTATCCATATAGAATAGTATTATCTGAAAATATATCATAAATCATACCATTACCCATCAAACAAACTTGGGTCCATTACCCAAACCTGGGGTCTCCAACTTCTCATGGACATAACTCTCTAACCATGAGGAATTATGTGATGTTCCACATACCACCAGAAATGACATGACAAGCACTATCCATCTAGGATATTTTCTCTAACAAATTCACTATCCTTCATTTCATTATTCCACAATTAATCATGGGTTCTCTTACTCCACAAAGCGTCTTCCTGTGAGGGATTTCACCATAAGGGGACCACTTTAGAGTTCATCCATATTTACTTCTTATCAACAATGACAAAAAAATAATGAATAATATTTACATCAAACAATATTGGGTCCATTACCCAAACCTTTGTGCTACGGGTCTTTCTTCAAGGGTTGACATCAATGACAACCAACCTTAATCAACAATTATACTTTACTAGTCTTCCTCTTGGATCATATCTAAAAACGCATGACCGACCTTCTTTACTAGGCACCTATGAGTAAAATACTTTATCACATTGACTTGGAAGAACATAAGGCTTTGTACCCTATTCAAATGCCCTTCTATTAACCATGGTAAGTCCATTCTCATGCTCAGTAACATTTCTTTCAGGATCATGTTCATGCATTCATAGCCTGTACCATTTAACCTCAAACAAAACTATTTTAAAGGAATTAAAATCAAACTCAATTATATCCTCCAAATTCCCATAGTACCTATTCTCAGTTTCTTCCGTATTTCTGTCACTTCTAGAGGAAATGTTGGTGACCTTAAACATTGCGGTTATCCGACAATCCAAGGTTTACATCTTATCATCCAACATTTGATACCAAATTTATGAACATTACACCACATAGCCTTGTGATGTTTCAATTGCAACATGGACAACAAGTAAAAATACATTGCCAATTAATAAACCTCATATAGGACTTAGTAAATATATATTTCAAAAACTAAACAAACCAAATACATTAGAAAATTGAGAAATGACTAGGAAAATGTGGGTAAAATTTTTAACTTGTCTGTTTATCTTTTAAACCAAAGGATAATTCAACTTCCCTTGATGTAATATCAGGAAATTGATCTCGGTGACAATGCGTTGCTTTAATCATCTTACTCAGTCCTTCCCATGATAACCTACCGAAGTATTCTTTAGTATATTCTATCCAATTCTCCATCCAATCAAGGTTGTTTGCAATGTATAAATGTAAATCATCCCACTCTCGAGAAACTATATGATAAAATAACAATTTAATATCATTAATTAGCTATTGTTAATAAAGGAATAATTTAATATAGTTCAATATGCATGAACACAAAATGTAAAAAATCGGTATGATAAAATAAAATTGAAAAAATAAATGTGTAATATATTAAATCTACGTCAACATCTAATAATTACCTTTCACATTCCTCATGTTATATTTCCCCAATAGGACCTCCTCTTCAAATTTGTTGATGGAGTCGAGATGCCAAATGTGAGGCACATTCATATTTTCTGCTAATTTAGGTAGATATTGACTAATATACACCATGCATTGATATACCATATATCCCTCAACCATAGAACCCTCCATACATTCTCTTTGTCTAACAAAGTCCTTCAATGACTTCAAATTCCTCTCCACCATCCACATTGACCTTGTGTGTACTGGTCCACATAATTTAATCTCCTCAACTTGGTGTATGAGGTAATGTTCTTGTGCATTGAAAACTGTTGGAGGTAGATACTGTTGTATTTGACACATTAGTTAGGGAATTTCTCTCTTCCAATACCTTATGTCTTCTCTATGGATTTATTTTGATGATAGGCACCTACAAATGTTGATGCAATAAAATAATATCAAGTCATACATAAATTTGCAGATTAAAGATAATATGTCAATAAGTTCTGCTACAAATCACATAAGAAGTACATTTTCCTTATAAAACAATACTTACCTCGTGTATTTTCCAAGTACATAAACAATTTGTTTTATGTTGTTGTCAAAGTCGTCTGGGAGAGATAAAGGTAGAACATAGTGTAACACAAAATAAATAATTATTATTTGTTTCCAAAAAATGCATACCAATAAGGAAATATATTATAACCTACTAATTACCTTAATGAATGTATGCTAGTCATGTGTTTTAACCCCACCAAAATCACCTTTTTTCGTTAAGATATTTTGTATGTTCAAAGAAAACCCCATTGGAAACCTAATTTTTTGAATGACCTCTTATACAATATTGCTCCATTTCTCCATTGATAACCAAGGAAGACTAGTATTCTGTTTACGATCATTGCCATTAAAATTAATAATAACACTTTTCAATGCGTGATTAGCTTCCTGGATGTCACAAAAAATCTTTCCAATTCTCTCTTTGTCAGTACTTCCATCTAATATTCCCCATAACAATTCTATTATGTTCTTCCCGAAACGCATTGTATGAAACAAATGAACTATTTGTAGGTGCTCGTAGTATGGCAATCTACTGAATTGCATCGAGTAACTTTTTATTCCTCGTGGAAGCCCATTCGTGCCTTAACAAAATTCATGAAACATCAAAAAATTTAAATTAACACTAATAAATGGGATAAAATGAAATTAATACTAATGAAATAAACCAAAGATTTATATAATATGTCATACAAAAATAATTTGCGTACCTTGACTATTTCTAATATATTCCAACTTCCATAGGCGAGGTGTCATTCTTCGTGGTTTTTTTCCATTTTCTTTCTTACCATTGAATTTTTCTTTGTCTATAGTTCAATAACTATGGTTCTTAGGAAGAAAGTGCCTATACTCATCAAACACTTACTTTTCTAAACTCCATGAATGACGAGATTTTATCCTCGAACCACAAACTAGGCATGCAAATTTACCCTTTCTTTGAAGACCTACAAGATATATGAATTAATGTAGCGTCAAATTAGAGTTACAATTTAAAATAAGCATGATATTTTCAATATACATATAATATTAATTCACAAAATAAAGTAACAATATACCACAGAAATATGTTAACCCGGGAGCATCGTGAATTGTCCATGATAGTATTCCATGGAATTGAAATCATTTTTTCCCTAGTGGTCTAGAGATGTCATACATAGTGACACCATTCCATAACTTCAACAACTCATCGACAAGAGGCTCAATATATACGTTCATATCTTTAACCTGGTACCTCCCTAATTGGTTCAACATACTACATGATTAATTATACTTATCTAGATGTCGTTATATATAAAATAAATAATTACCATGCATGAAACAAATAAATGAAATATTTTGTCATACATTAAAGAAAATAAAAGATAATTAAATACCTGGAACAATCATTGCCAACATTGTGTTCTCTCTCTTGATCAACATTCAAGGAGGAAGGTTATTGTTTATAAAAAAAACAAATGACACTAGTGTGTAGAACAAAGCTCTCCAAATGGATTGACACCATCAACTGCTAATGGAAGTCTAACATTACGAGGTTCTTCTTTAAAAATTGGCCACTTTTCTTCGATGTACTTCAATGCAAAACCATCTGTAGGCATTCAAAGAACATTATCTCAACTTATGTTCTTTGCATGGAAATCCATAAAATGTTCTATACTTTGGCACCTGAACAACCATTGGAAACGCGAAATTATCAGAATATAACGAAGAACTTTGCGAGGCACCTTCTTTGACGCTTTTTAGGTTCAATATCTACTTATTTGACATTGTGGGCATTCATTTTCTAATGAATATTGTCCATAGTATATGATATGATTATTAGGACATGCATTAATAGCCTGATAGTCCATTCCAATTTCTTTCATAATCACAGATATTTCTCGATATGTGCGTGGCAAAATATTTGATGTCAGTAATAGAAATTCACCTAACAATATACAAAATTCAAAACAATAAGTCAATGTAAACAATATTAATCATCAATATCGCATCCAATATACTAATTTACAAATTAGAGAACAATAGCAATATAGGAAAAAATTAAACCTTTTAAGTATTTGTGAACATGCAGGCATAAATAATTAACAAATTAAATACCTTAGTATCTGTGTGAGGCATGTGTTTGATAAACCATTTGAAACCTTCAAGTTCACCAACAATAATATAACAAATAAAAGATTTTTTGTTGAACCTTCATAAAGAGGTTAACGTGACTTCTTGAGTAGAGGATTAACATCATGACTATCATCCTGATTGTCATCATCCATTGGAGAAAATGTGTCTTGGATCAATGTATGTATCTCATCTTCCTGATTTGAATCACTAACATTATATCCATCCATATCATCATTAATAACTTGATCTATAGCTTCAATATTCTGATCTCGAAGTACATCACCCTGTAAAGGAGTATTTCTGCTAGTACTTGGAAAATAACTCTCTGGAGGTCAACATTTTGGGGGCATCGTCTATATATTTAAAAAAAACGTAGAAAATTTAGTGTGTATAGAAAAAATAAAATTTCTGATAAGAAATATTACTAAAATTCATGACATGATGATTATTACAGAGAATACATTAAAGATTGAATCCTCTTACCAAGGGACAATATTCATAACCCCCTTCGACATGCCCCTTATCCCTACAATGTCTTTCAACTGTTATTATTAAAAGTCTTTTTCTTTGCAAGCCTATGAAATCATAGCAAGGGAAATAACATTTTCCATCGCCTCTCGCCTCTAATTCCTCTCTTAACCGAGCAAGCTTCCTGTCATTTTTGTTCATAGTGAAAAATCCTTGTCCTGACAATTAATTGTCTTACCTACACCATACCAAACAGTAAGTTGTCAATTTTTTATATTTTAGCTACTCCTTTCGATTATGATATTTTTATTTATAGTGACCTACAATCCTCACAATTATTTCTTCTAAGACATTTTGACATAATTTTTTATTATTATTGATTAACTATTAAGATCGATATGTTTCAATTTTTACTTTAGAGTAGTAAGTACTGAATCACCATGGAAAATAATTACACACCATTTAACGAAAGTGGTCAAAATTTCTCAAACTTGAATCACTTGACACCATACACTAGCCTCTAAGTTATTTTGTAGACAAAATGCCAATCTTTGAAACTCACCACTAAAAAAATAATGCCAACCACTTGTCATCCGCAATTGGGTTAGGTTGGTTTAAATTATGATGTGTTTATTTCCATCTACATACAATGGTCACAATTTTATGCTACTTACAGTGGTCACAATTTTATTTTCTAAGACACTTTGGCATGTTCTCATTTTTCATTGTCTGACTAGTAGATTTCATCATGTTATCATAGATTTCGTCATGAATTTTTTATATTTTAAGTACTCCTTATTGATAGTGTATAAACAAGTTACATCAACTACAAACTAGAGTTAATCACTACATCTAGAATTGCATGTGATTATAAAAAAATGAGAGAAACAACATCACATATAAGAATACAATGTTATTGACTAGCCTAAACTAATACTAGACTTAAAATATGACATTAATATATATAGGAACAACATCATAGAAACAAAAAAATTAGAGATTTATCAAGGTCTCTCAGGGTTAGAATTAGACTTAAGAGGATTTTTTTTCCACGACTTTCTATTTCAAACATTAGTACTCCAACCGGTAAAGTTATTATGAGTTGGTGGTTTTGTAATAAGGATTAAATTTACATAAGGAATTGTAGGCTCAAATTAATCTAGATTGATAATGACATCTGTTTTTAATGTTTGAATTGACTTATTGATGGAGTGATTTTCACTCTTCTTAAAATACTTCTTCAGAAAATATTTTTCTTGACATTTCACATGAATTTCCATAGAATATAATAACTAGATCTGAAAACCAATGACATGAAATATGGTACTACACATATAATATATTATCAAGGAAAAAACAAGCTACATGAAATTTTGACATTTGAACAAAAATTTACAAGTTAAATGACTACATCAATAAAAAAAATATGCGAACCTTGGAAGTTCAAAATTCGAGTTATGTAGATCGAGAATTGGATTTGTTCAACCGGTGGGTGATGGAAAAAATAAACAACTCAAACAAAAGACACAAACATTGTCGCAAATATAGAAATTGTGTCACAAAGTCTCTTAAAGTTAGGTATATATAGATCAACTAGTCAACTAGTCGTTCGCAGATGTTTTTTGAGATAGGCAAAATTTTCGTGGAAATAGCGACGAACTTTTGTGGCAATAGCGACAAAGTTTCATGGAAATAGTGACGAAAATCCTGACCAAGTTAAAAAACCTATTCATGGCAATATCGATGAACTTTCGTTGCAATATCGATGAAAATCCCGCCCTATTAAAAAAAAACATGAAAATAATGGAAATGTGGAAACATTTCACGAAATAATCCACCCATATGTAGTAGTGGATCCATACATAATTTTAAAATACTACAGTACACATTAAAATGTCTACAAAATTTTACAATCACAATAAATACCACAACCAAAGATGAGAAGTCAAGGATGATCTTGAAGGGAAAACACAGGTTTTAAATTAAAAACTGTAACACTCTTTCACTTTGAGCTGTATTTCTCTGATACCAAATTGTAACACTCTTTCACTTTGAGATGTATCGCTCTGATACCCAATTGTAACACTACTTTTTCTGTTACCATACTTCATGGAAATATAACAATAATTCTTTGATTATAAAACAACATGCATTTAAGCAATAAATACATTTAAGCTCAGAGTAAGCATAAGAATTATTACTAATATAGATAATCCATGGAATTAGCATTAATCCAAATGCACAGTAGAATACATGATAATTATAATACACAGAGATACATAAATGTAATTAAAGCATCACCTGGTACATATCTTTGAAACAATGGTAGTTCCACCAACCAAGTGCAGGCCTTCCATGAAACTCCCAGCCTTAGACCACACTGCTCATCAGCTCAGCAGTGGGTCACCCCTGAGCTGGGACTAAGCTCCACCCCCAAGGCAGGGAATCCTAGGATAGGTTGAGGTTACAGGGAAAACAAACAATCACAAGGAAGGAATTATCTCCCAAGAACCACTCATACTCACTACCCACAGACTCTCCTTCCCCACATGCCTGTTCCACCCTAGGAGTATACACTTTCTCTGTCACCTAGACAATCCTTCGGCTGCTAACCTCCCTTGCCTTGGGTTACAACAATAGACCAGACTAGAAGTCTCCAAGATCTATGGAATCTATAGGGTTCTTTCCAAGAGTTGTCTCCTTCCTCTACGCATTCTCTCATCTGGAGAGAGTTGCTCACGGGCCAAACAACCTGTTCTTCCAATTCAATCACCTCTCTCACCTGGAGAAAGTGTTGTACAACTAGCCAACAAGCCCCACATAGTCCAACACTATGTGGCCACAACAACCAATGGGAAAAATAGACACGGGCTTTCCAACAGGTTCAACAATGGCGGATGGTCTCACGGACATGGCTTGGGGACAGAGATTCCACAAACAGGCTCGATCTGTTCAGACAGAGGATGTCTCGACTTTCCAGAAATCAAAATAGACTTTTCCCACGATTTTGGAATCGCACGAGGTCTCTTTCCAAGGTTGGACGGGTTCACGCTTAGATGGTCAGGTGGAATGCAGGAGGAACCCAAGAAACAGTCAATGGGAATGGAAGCCGAACCCCCAACACAACTCATCTCAGCCCTTTTATTTGCATGCACTTGGGTTGACACTTGTCACCCATGCAACTGCATGCATTCCTTCCATTTGGAAGTCACATGTCATTCCAAAAGAACTTAGGATAAAAACATACTAATCACATGTCTTTTGGAATAATATTAAATTATTATTCCCAAGACTTAAGCCCTTAAGCTTAGCCCCTATTCCCACCTTCCAGCCCCTAATTCCTTGTCCAATCTATGGAAGCTCAGTCTCCCATCACTCATTCATTGTGGTCAGTCTAGACGCAGTGGTGTTTATATTTTATTAATGTGCTGCATACATACATGTACAAAATTAGGCTCTTGGCCTTAGACCCTTAGGCTCTCTGGCCTAACAATCACATAATCCCCCAACTTATATAAACTTGGCTCACCAGCCTATAAAAAATACTTACAATTCATAATACAAGATTTACATCACACTTACGAAGGGCTTGATCTTGGGGACACTACAATCCCTCTCCCTTTATTTCTGCACCGTCCCTAGTGCAACCTTACACTATCTCTGCAAGCTTTTCAAAATTTTCAAAAAGATGCGGGTACTTTTCCCGCATAGCATCTGCATGATCCCATGTCACATCCTCAGGACCGTACCAGGTCCACTGGACCTTTACAATCTCTATGGCTCAATTATGAAGCTATTTTCTTTTCCTGTCCAATATGCGCATAGGATGCACCTGCAGGACACCTTTTGGTTCCACCTGAATCACATTCCAATTGATAACATGATTAGCATCAGGTATATATTTCTTAAGTAGTGAAACATGAAACCCATTATGTACACTCATAGATGTAGGTAATGCAAGCATGTATGCAACTGGCCCAATCCTTTCCAGTATCTCAAATGGCCCACAAAATCTTGTTGCCAACTTGGTGCAACTTCCCAACTTCAGTGAACTCTTGTTAGTTTTCACTTTCAAGAAAATGTGGTCACCCACTTTGAATTCTTTGTGGGTTCTGTTACTATTAGCGTAACTTTTCTGCCTGTCCTGGGAAGCTTTTAGATTCTGTTTAATTCTTATCATTTGGTCTTCCATCTCTTTGAGCAACTTAGGCCCAACTATTACTCTGTCAGCTAGATTATTCCAGCTCTCTGGAGTGTTGCACTTTCTTCCATAAAGTTCTTCGAATGGGCTCATATTCAATGATGTATGATACCCATTATTGTAGGCGAATTCTACCAAATGCAGGTAGTCTTCCCACCTTGATGGTTCATCCATCACATACATTCTCAGCATGTCTTCTATTACTATGTTCACCCTTTCTTTCTGACCATTAGACTCAGGATGATACGTTGTACTAAAGTTCAGATTCGTTCCGAATCCCTTAAATAGTCCTTTCCAAAAATTCGAGGTGAATTTCGAGTCCCTATCAGACACAATTGTCTTAGGAATTTTGTGCAAGCGTGCCACTTTTTTTAAGAAGATATCAACAACATTTGCTGCCTTCTGAGTGGTTTTCAATGGAATAAAATGGGCATATTTTGTAATCTTGTCCACCACCACCATGATTGAATCATGCTGCTTGCTTGTTCTGGACAATCCTGTGATAAAATCCTTTGTCACCACTTCCCATTTCCACTCAGGAATGGGTAAAGGCTGCAACAACCCTGTTGGGTGCCTATGCTCAGCCTTAACTTTCTAGCACTCCATACATCTGGCGATGTATATAGTGATTTCTTTCTTCAAGCCTGGCCAAAAGTAATGAATTTTGACTGCTTCCATAGTCTTTTGATATCCAGGATGTCCAACATAAGCCACGTTATGCATTTCTTTTAGATATGTCATCTTCAATTCTCGAACATTGGGTACATACGCTCTATTTTATATAGAAGTAAGCCATTAGTTCCCAAGGTGTAACTTCCCTGGGTTTGTGGTCTCTCACGCTGCTGTAGCTTTGCTACTAGACCTATGTACTGCAAATCAACATTTGCATCTTCCAAAATTCTATCCTTAATCTCAGTCCTATACATGCTAATGGTTGTAGCATGTAATTCGTGCACTTTTTTGCTGAGTGCATCAACCATCTTATTTTCTTTCCCTTTGATATGCTTGATATCAAAGTCATATTCACACAGAAACTCCAACCATTTGGTTTTCCTGGCATTTAAAGTCAGCTGACCAAATAAATACTTCAGACTATTATGGTATGTTCTCAATTCCAATCTCCTTCCCATGAGGTAATGTCTCCATTTCCTCAATGTGTGGACAATTGCTGCCAGCTCTAAATCATGAGTGGCATAATTCCTTTCATGCTCTTTCAGCTTTCGGGATTCATAACAGATTACAAATCCCTCTTGGTTGAGAACTCCTCCCAGTCCCTCCTTACACGCATCTGTGCACACCACAAAATCCATATTTGGATCTACAATATTCAGGATTGGAGCGCTGGTTAATAGTTGCTTCAATCGCTGGAAACTGCTCTCACACTCTTCAGTCCACTAAAACTTCTTCTCCTTCCTTTGCAAGGAAGTAATAGGGTGAGCTAACTTGGAGAACCCTGCTATAAACCTTTTGTAATAGCCTGCTAGACCCATAGAAGATCTAACTTCTACCCAATTCCTTGGTGCTGACCATTCTTGGATGGCCTCAACCTTTTCAGGATCCACAACGATCCCCTCTTTTGAAATAATATGTCCCAAGTAATGGATCTGCCTTTGATAAAATGAGCATTTTCTTAGCTTAGCATACAACTGGTGTTCTCTCATCACTTTCAGAACCATCCTCAAGTCTTGTTCATTCTCTTCCTCCGACTTGGAATACACCAAGATGTCATATGGGAAGACTATGACAAACTTGTCTAAATAGTCCCTGAATACACCATTCATTAAGCACATGAAAATAACAAGTGCGTTTGTCAGTCCAAACGACACCACTGTGAATTCATAATGACCATACCTTGTTCTAAAGGCGGTCTTGTTGATGTCCTCATCCTTTATTCTTACCTGGTGATATCCCGCTCTGAGATATATCTTTGAAAATATTCTTGCAGCCTTCAACCAATCAAAAAGATCATCAATCCTTGGCAGATGATACTTGTTCTTGACAGTTACCTTATTCAACTGTCGGAAATCAATGCGCAGCCTCAACACCCCATCTTTCTTCTTCATGAATAGGACTAGGGCACCCCAAGGTGACACGTTGGGGTGAATGTACCCTTTCTTTAGTAGCTCTTCGAGCTGCAATTGCAACTCTTTCAGCTTTGGCGTACTCATTCTATAAGGAGCTTTCGAAACTAGAGATGCTCCTGGTATCAAATTTATAGAAAAATTGATATCCCTCTTCGAAGGTAGTCTAGGTACCTCCTGAAATACGTCCTTGAACTCTTTGATTACCTCATGGTCTTCCAGCTTCGAGACTGCATCTCTGGATGCTTCTTCCACACAGGCTGCACATAATTGATAGCCTTTCCTGTAACACTTCTTCAGCTGCATGGCTGAGATTTCTCTAACAGCCATGGCTCTGGGAATTCCTTGGACTATTTTCCGATTTCCCTCTTCATCCAGGCATGTAAACCTCTTGTTACGATAGTCTAGGAGGGCATGGTGCTGGTCCAACTAGTCCATCCCAATTAAGCAGTCATAAAAGCCTAAAGGCAGAATATTCAATTCAGCCTTGGTGCTCAATCCTTTCATGTCCACTGAACATGACTTAACCAATTCAATGACCTTCCTCTTGGTCCCTGTAGCCAACTACACTAACCAAGACTTTTCATGTTTTCTCCTTGATAAGCGCAAACTTTCCACCACCCTAGGATCTACATAACTATGGCTAGCCCCTGAATCAATTAAAATAATTAGTGGTCGGTTGTTAATCATACCTTCCACTTCAATCATGTGAAATTGAAATTCTTCTTGCTTGTTGTCCAGGGCTACGTAGATCCTTGGAATTCTACTGCCCATATCCTCCATTGTTTCAACTTGTTGAATAGTATGGACAGTTCTCGCTTTATCTTTTCTATGGGGGCAGTCTCTATACCTATGGTTCCCTTTACAACCCCACCACTCCATAGGTGGTGGTCTTGGAATTTGCTCACTCCCTTCAACTTTCTTGGGCTCTCTAAAAAATGACTATCCCCAAGGAATGTTCCTCAAAAAGGGAGGCTTGTTTCCCTTCTGCCTCTATTCCTTCTTAAACTTCTTCTGGTCATCCCAAGCCTTCTGAAGGATAGGCTTTTCTCTTTGTTGTTCATACAAGCATTTTTCCCTTCTTATTATTTCGTCCATATTCTTAGGATCATCATACTGAATATTATCACCGATGGAAGGTGGCAATCCACTCAGATACCTCTGAATCTTGACAGTCTCATCTTTGATGAATGGAACATACTTTAGCAGTTCCAAGAAATTTTGTTCGTACTCATCAATGGTCATGCTACCTAGCTTGAGTTTGAAGAAATCCATCTTTCTGTCATAATATATTTTGGTCAGGTATTTCTTCTCGAAATACCTCTTAAACTCCTTCCAAGTGATATATTTCTCTCTGATGTGTTTCACTTGCACAAACTGATCTCACCACATGGATGCTTTTCCTTTTAGCTAGTACATCGCAATTCTTCCTTCTGCATGAGCAGAGTAGTTCTGCAGTTGGAAATATTTCTTCATGCCAAGCAACCATGTCTCAGCATCTTCCTCCTTCTTATGTTCTCCATCAAACGTTGGACTCTTGATCTTGTTCATCTCCCCTTTCAATTCATCCTTTCCAGTTTTTCGGTGTTTTCTGGTAGGGGATGGGCTTGAACTACTATGTGTTTCCCTACCAGAATGCTTTGGGGAGAGACGATAATGTCTGCTACCACTCCTCAATCTTATTCTCCTCTCAGGGGTTCTGACACTTCTTGATCTTCTTGTGTCACTCTCTTTCTCCAATTTCTTTTCTATTATTTCCAGGCTCTTCAACATTTTTAAGTTGAATTCACCCTGCCGATCTCTAATTTTCATGAGCTTTCGGATATCAGCCCGGCGTACCTGGGCTTCTTTCTGCAATTTTTCAACGAGTTTCATCATACGTCATTATTTATCTATCTCTTTTATGTGCCCATTAGAGTTTGTTCCTTCGACTCCCAGGTTGACATACTTTCCTTCTCTTTCATCCTCTGAAATGGAGGCACTCCACACCTCTTCCATTTCTTTATTTGGCGTCTATTCTTGGTTGTCCTAACACTCATTGAACTCTACGAACACAATGTGCAATCAATCCGAAGTTTGTCAGGCCCTTAAACCTTCAATAAAAACTCACAACTTTCATAAGCCAATCGTGAACAAGAAAAAAAACATTTTGACTTCACAAGGATTTCTGAGCTCCGTCGGCTCTGCAATTTTTGGTATTTCGGGTTTTCGGTACCCGAGATTTCACTATGCAGTGACTCCTAACTTCTTGTTGCGACACTCCTCGAAATCTGAAATTTAGGTTTCGTTGCTCTTCGGGCCCACAACACAACTGTCGCCCATAAAACCTGTTACGGTTCTTCAGTCTCCGATGGCTTCGGGACTTCAGGTTTCGGGGTTTCGGTTCTTGAGAATTCCAGACTCGCTTCCCTTTCCAACCTTAGACTTCTGAAATTCTGATTTACTTTATTCTCTGGGCCCACAACACAGCTGTCGCCCTCAACCACAGTGGCACGTGGCACATTCCGGAGGGTCCACGTCACCATCGGTGACGTTATCGGGTCCTACCACTCTCGCCTGTCTTCTCGACTCACTGGCACGTGGTACACATTCATGTGCCCACATCCATTCCAAGAAAAAACCAACGGTTTGACTCCTTCCTCAAATCTACGGTGCAAATATTTTTCGGCGTTTCGGGGTTTCGGGCATCAGAAGTTCGTGCATCCCACATCTCAAACTTTCGTTTGCCGAAATCCCGAATTACGGTTTACTCTTCCACTTTGATCTGACGGTCAAATCCTCTCCTACGATATACGATGTAGATTGTTTTGGGAATCCGTGTTTCGCTAACTCATGACTTGCGAACAGAAGGGTCTTCCTTTTTGGTTTCCCGTGCGCCGAAATGTCGTCTGGCAGCCATGTGGTTCCCCCAATGGACGGTCCTAATGAATTTCAGGATTTTGCGTATCACGATTTCCACGTTCCTGTGCAACTCCAAAGGGTCTTTAAAGCCTATGCACATTCTATAGATCTGACGGTCACAAGGGTTCTCCTTCCCTTCCAAAAAAATCCTAAGGCTCCAACACTTCTGGTGTGGAGTCCTCTCTCCCTGTGGCCATATACCACACCAGCTATAGTTTCACAACACCACTATACCTCCTGAGATTGTAAGCATGTCAAATAACTCCTTGACACATCTGGAGAATTCTAGGGTCCGAAATCGGTCCTCCAGACACAATTTCTCCTCACACCCTCGGTCCAAAGACCACTTGACTGGCCCATCTAGGCTCAATGTTGAAACCTTGGCTCTAATACCAAATTGTAACACTCTTTCACTTTGAGTTGTATCGCTCTGATACCAAATTGTAACACTTTTCACTTTTGTTGTATCGCTCTAATACCAAATTGTAACACTACTTTTTCTGTTACCATACTTCGCAGAAGTATAACAATAATTTATGATTATAAAACAACATGCATTTAAGCAAGAAATACATTTAAGCTTAGAGTAAGCATAAGAATTATTACTAATATAGATAATCCATAGAATTATCATTAATCCAAATGCACAACAAAATACATGATAATTATAATACACAGAGATACAGAAACGCAATTAAAGCATCATCTGGTACTTATCTTTGAAACAATGTTAGTTCCACCAACCAAGTGTAGGCCTTCCAAAAACCTCCTAGCCTTATACCACACTGCTCATCAACTCAGTAGTGGGTCACCCCCGAGCTGGGACTAAGCTCCAACCCCAAGGTAGGGAATCCTAGGCTAGGCTGAGGTTATAGGGAAAACACATAGTCACAAGGAAGGAATTCTCTCCCAGGAACCACTCATACTCACTGCCCATAGACTCTCCTTCCCCACATGCCTGTTCCACCCCAGGAGTATACACCTTCTCTGTCACCTAGACAGTCCTTCGACTGCTAACCTCCCTTGCCTTGGGTTACAACAACAGACCGGACTAGAAGTCTTTGAGCTCTGTGGTAGCTACAGGGTTCCTTCCAGGAGTTATCTCCTTCCTCTGCACATTCTCTCACCTGGAGAGAGTCGCTCACAGGCCAAGCAACCTGTTATTCCAACTCAATAACCTCTCTCACCTGGTGAGAGTGTTGTACAATTGGCCCACAAGCCCCACACAGTCCAGCACTACGTGGCCCCAACAAACAATGGGGAAAACAGACGTGGGCTTTCCAACATGTTCAACAATGGCAGATGGTCTCATGGACATGGCTTGGGGATAGAGATTCCACACACAGGATCGATCTATTTAGACAGAGGATGTCTCGGATTTCCAGAAATGAACACAAACTTTTCCCATGGTTTCGGAATCGCACGAGGTCTCTTGCCGAGGTCGGATGGGTTCACGCTCAGACGGTTAGGTGGAATGCAGGAGGAACCCATGCAACATTCAACGGGAATGGAAGCCGAACCCCCAACATGGCTCATCTCAGCCCTTTTATTTGCATGCACCTGGGTTGACACTTGTCACCCATGCAACTGCATGCATTCCTTCAGCACGTTTTCCTTCTATTTGGAAGTCACATGTCATTCCAAAAGAGCTTAGGATAAAAACATACTAATCACATGTTTTTTGGAATAATATTAAATTATTATTCCCAACACTTAAGCCCTTAGGCTTAGCCCCAATTCCCACCTTCCAGCCGCTAATATCTTGTCCACTCTATGGAATCTCAGTCCCCCATCACTCATTCATCATGGTCGGTCTACACACAACGGTGTTTATATTTTATTAATGTGCACCATACATACAGGTACAAAATCGGGCTCTTCGCCTTCAACCCTTAGGATCTCTAGCCTAACAATCACATAAGCCCCTAGATTATATAAACTTGGCTCACCAGCCTATAAAACATACTTACAATTCATAATGCAAGATTTACATCAGACTTACAAAGGGCTCGATCTTGGGGACACTACAAAAACACAAGCCTCTTCATTATCAGATCAAAAATATAATTTCACACACATCCATATCCAGGAAACCATTACAAATTCCATCAATGTAGAAATCAACAAACAAATTTTAACTACTTTACAAATGCAAAAATTAACATGTGCACCGTAACTTGCTAATGGCTTGTTGAGTTTCTTCGGCTAGTGTTGATCCTCCTCGCTCCCTCTTGTTAATCGCTGAGACCTCACCAGTACCTCCCATCCAACGCTAGGGGTACTCTTCTTCCCCCTTAGCCCCCTGCGCCGCAAAGGGGTCACACACACCACCAGAGAAAAGATATCTCACAACTTGCATCGAAAGGTCGAGCTACAACTCTCTATTTGAGCTGGGTATCTCAACTCCCACAAGAAAAATCAGCTAAGAAAAATCCGACAACATAACCTTATGCATACCAGTATTGATCATTTCCTACTCTCCCCCATTAATTTTATAGAGATCTTCTTAGTGACCACTAGCCAATTACTTGTTAATTATTTTTATTATATAATAATTAGGAAATACTCCCCCGTACACTTGTCACCCAATCCCTTAATTGCACAAGAAATTCATTTAATTAATTCAGTTAATTGCCAATTTCCCCCAACAACCTAAAAATGTTCCTAAAAACGCTCCTTGTTGTCCCTTTATTCTCTCAATTTCCTTTAATGATTGACACATTTCTTAAAGCTTAGTTGAGTTTTATTTAGGAAGTTCTGTAGACTAGATTCCTTTCTATTTTTCACATTCCTTTTTGCATTTAATTTCCCATTTTTGTCTAAGTTCCAAATTAACATGTATTTTCATAATAAAGAGTGATTAATTCTTAGATAAATTATTCCTCCCTTAAATTCTTACTTTGTGTTTTATTTCTTCATCCCCCTTTTATTAATTGATTAATTAATTTTTAGTCCTCATACCCTATTTAGACCTAGGCTTTAATTTCAACTAGGCTTAGCATTTTAAAGGGAAATTTTGTAATTAATAAACTTTACTCATACAACATTTATTTTAAGGCTCACCACGTCAAAATCAATTTTATTGTTTTCTAGGCAGCTAGGTTCATTGACTCACCAGTGTTAAAAATTGTTACATTCCCTTCAAGATGCACTATGTGCTCCAAGGGTTCCATTTGCCTTTATTCATGTTTCATTTATGCGACGTACCCTTCAAGATGAACTACATGCTCCAAGGGTTCCACTCGTCTTTTATTTGTGTTTCATTTATGCGACGTTCCCTTCAAGATGCACTACGTACTCCAAGGGTGTCTATCGCCTTTTGATTGATTTTGGTAGAATTCCAACCCTTAGAGTCAATACTCCATTAGGAGACCTTATGGGAGACTAAGGGCCTCTAAATAATAAGGACCCTATCTTATTCCATGCCATTTAGAATCTTCATGAGCGACTGTCTCAGTCCACCCTCATAACATCGTGGGTGTCTTGAACTAGGTAATCGTTAACCTACAATTCGAGCCACGACGAGAGTGCCAGTAGGCTGTGGCAGGGTTGCTGCCACACCTCTCCCTCAATATCTCTGGTCGTCGTGCATGGCCCCTTTAATCCTAATTTGATTATGATTAGCAAGAAATCGTCGTCCTGCATCCATCAACGAAACATGTTAGCGATCCATAAAAAACATTATGATATACCCGATCATATGTCACATATGCATAAACATAAATAGCCAAACCATATACAATCCACTCCCCGACTCGATTCAGAGTCCAAGGAGGTCCACTGATGCCATCAACATCCCCAATCAGTCAAGTGTCCTTCACACTCAAGAGAACCCATCAATATCACTTGTCGATACACATATAATAAAATAACATATCATCATATCCACAACATCATCATCATAATCCATAAGCAAAAAAAACAATCATATAATGAACCAAATCACTCGCATGCAAGTGTCATCAAATAATAAGTCAAATCATGTGTGTGCAAGAGCGGGATGTTACACTATTGGACCATTAAATATTGATATACTTTCGAGAAACCTCCTACTTTAACCAATACATAAATCCATGGCACTACTTTCCTCCAATAAATATTAAAACTACATGTAGAGTATGCTTTTTAACCTGTTTTTTTATGAAATTCACGAAAACACAAAATGCTAAAAGTGTCACCTGTGTTACAACCACTCATACCATTCTTTGGTTAAGAGGAGTAGAAGTCTCATAATAATTCTTTTGTCTTATGTTCATATCGCTCTTTAGTTAATAGTGGTATTGTCCTATGCTCGTACCACCACCCTTTGGCCAATAGTCATCATATCATTATTTCTACTTGACATAATTAAAACACATATACGAAACAACTACTACATTTTATTCTTTTTAGTCACAGTCCGTGTGAACTTATGTTTATAAGAAAAACGCTTTTGGTTCTCCACTAGTTTTGAAGAAACCATTTAAGTTTATGCTTTCACTTTTCTATTAACCAAAGGTCTATGATAGTGAAATTAATTGAAATATAAATATATTTATCCTCATATGATTTCACAATAGAGAATAAATATAACAATAATAAAATTGAGTA